>JAWWEQ010046251.1:0-16606 GCA_035583055.1 Torymus tubicola | reverse complement strand
TTACAATACCATCATTTCTTACGATACAACGTTTAGGAATAATTACATTATCGTCATTATCATTTAAATCACCATTATCTATATTCGTCATTTAATACCCTCATATTTCGAGTTAATTGAAATTTATGAAAGACACTCCACAATAAACTATTTTTTATTGCTAAATTTACTACTTCACTTCGAACTCCGTGTGATAGTACCGGTAATACCAGTCGAAAATCACCACCTAATATCACTATCTTTCCACCGAAAAGATGATCATTATTCAAAATATCTCTCAAGTTTCTATCCATGATTTCTAATGAGTATCGTGGAACCATGGAAGCTTAATTCCATATAAATACATCAGTATGACGTAAAAATTCACCTTGTTTGAGTGCACTGCAACATTTGACGATGAATCAGATATTCCTGTAAATGCCATTGAACAAACGTTTTTGTTCTGTCCACGTAATAAATTGTAAATTCTGTTATAACCAAAAGTTTTACATGTACCCCCTGGTCCATCGATATAAAAACACCGTGGTCTAGTGTAATCTACACTATCACTACATGATAAAAAATTATTAACAATCTCTTTTTGCTCAACATTTAATTGATTGTAAAGTTATCCACCATTAGCTATTAGGGTTCTATTAGGTATGTTATTCGGAATGTGATCATTTAATACGACTTGGGGCATTGAAGGAAAATTAGTATTGCAACGGCCTTCGTTATTAATAATTGAACAAATACCTACGTAAGCTAAATTTTAAGTTCTGAGAGGATCTAATTCAGAATTGCAAAAATCTTCAGGTAGAGCATTCTTAAATTTTTCCCATAATTTTTCTGGATACACGGGTTCGCAATGTATTAAAATACGAACAAAAAGTCGACGAAGACTGGAAGGCACCATCCAACTTACAGCTTCTTGCATCACACGATCCCATTCCTCATCATTTTCTATTAAACCCAATGCTATGCATGCTTCGGAAAATCTAGAATACTGAACTCCTTCCACATTTTTCAAATCATTATAACATTTAGCATCTTTGACATTTAATAATAACAATAATGATACTGTCTAGCTGAAGGGTCATGAACATTTAATTCGAAATAATCTAACAACATAGTCGTTTTATTTAATGCTGAAATAACTGCTGCATTCTCATTAATATGATTAATTAACAGCGATTGTTGATTAGGTAAATGAATTGATAAACGTATAATACTATGACTTTTATTCTGCAAAGGTTTATTTAGTATCGAGTATCAATGAAATTTTTTATTTTCTTTTGATTAATGGTTGTACCATCTGATGTTTGTTCAATAACTATATTAGCAGCATCATATCCTTTATACACATATTTGAATAAATACTTAACAGACTTAATGCTAGAAAATACTCCTACATTGATGTGACTGTTAAAAATACGCAATAATTCACGACAATATGGAACTACGAATCTATTATCAACTACCTGATCATATCGCGTAATTGTTTATCCGTCATTTCTACGGCGATAGAATGGATAATCATCAGCATTCATTGTAGTTTCTTCTCTAAATTCTTTTGGAAAATGTTTTGAACACTTATCCTTCACAATGCATCTTTCCTTATACGGCCCGTGGATCATATTGCGAACTACTATATTATAGAATTCGGGATCCTGTTCTGAATCAGAAATTTCAGCTGAAATAAATTTGTCAACTACTGTAGGCGTTGTTAATTTATGACGTCATAATAAAAATGCATTGAATTCCAGATCCCTAATACTTATTCTATATTTAACGTAAGCACCTCTTGATACTCGTTTATTACTCTCTTCGTAAAGTTCTACACCATCTTCATTTTTTGATTCACGATTTCTTCTTCCTATTACCATTCGCTTTATATCTCTATGCCAACCTTGAGTGCCATAAGGATAAACGGTGGATATACTATAGGTTCTACATTACGATCCATCGAACTTACAGTTTGCAAAGAATGTGTGTTTTTTATGAATAGTAACATAGGATTCAGGAATGGCACCGTCAGATCTTGTTACAAAAACAGCAACTACTTCATTAATTCTTGGGAAATTATACCTGTTATTATCGCGCGGGGTCTCGCGCCAAAAATATCGTGACGTCACTCACTCTTTCTCTCTCTCTCTCTTCCTTTCTCTTTCTCACGCTGTCTAATTTTCTCTATATAATTGTATAGAGCTCGTTGCCTCGTGGCGAGAAAACTACGACTAAGCAGAGCGCCGCGTCGTTGCCAGCGGCGGCTCGCGCCAAAACTATTTCGTTCTGTCTCTCTATCTCTCTCACTCTCATAGCGCGAAAACACGACGCCATTAGACTGCGTCATGAAATGCGCGCACAACGCAGCGTAACGTTTCAATGGACTTTTCATAAGAGGGATCATCACGCTCATAAAAGTTTTTACTGGTACCGTCAAGATACTTCCCTCTGTAGTTTGTGTTTGTATTTTTTTTTTGCTTCTCATTCCGTGCAACCTAATTTTTCCATTAAATATTTACGAGACCAAAATCTAGGAGCGAGGGAAAGTAATAATAATCTTTCCTCTTTTGATTTTATCTGAGAAAGTTTATTTTTTAAATTCTCAAGAACTGCCATGGCAGCTTTATGATCATCATCTTAACCATTAGATTTCACTTTTTTGGTATCGGAGAAGATTTATCCGATTTACGTTTTATATTCAATAAAACTTTGCATGTAGTACAAATTTTCGCTCCATCTGGTATTGACGGAAACGATTGTGTCAATGATTTTGGGAAATTTATCAAGTCTTGAGAGCGTTTAAACCTCCCTAAAGGATTAACACATTGTGAAGCAAAACTCATATTTCTCTTCAAAAATACAGATCAATTGAAAAAGAATAGCATTAATTTTGTCTTGAAGATTTACGAATCACAGTAACACAGGATAATATGAAACCGTTATTTCGATAATTGTCGAAAAAACGAATACCTTAACGCTAAATAGCACTCGTATATAAGCACTAGATGTTGCATAATAACTTAAGGGCTTCTAAATGCCACTGGCAGCTATCTATCGGTGTTGCTATAATTAATAATTAATGTATAGATAAATGACGTCGCGCGCCGAATCCACAGCCGCGCGAACCAGGCCGCGGCTGGCCGAGCGCCTTGTGTTTCTTAAACAATATCTTGGAAAAATAAAAAAATGCCTATGGAGAAAGTATCTATTCCTATGTAAAGTTTCCTCCTCTTTCGATCTAGCAGGTCAAACAAAATATTAGAAATATAGTTTTTGTGATATAACACGTTTAATTTTTTTTCAAGGTCAAATTTAGAAAATTTTGGAAAACGAATTCACCATTGGAAAACTTTCTGTTATTTGTTTATTCAGTATTCTGAATTTAAATGAAATTTTGAATTATAATGAATTATAAATTTAAAGTTTAAATATTTTTGTGTACAAAGTTGAAGAAGGCTACGAGTTCTTATATAATCTAAATATAAACTATATTTCTATAAACTAATCGAATTTTCGTCAGGAATATTGAAATGATGGGTAACTGTTGTGGGAGTAACCTTCTGGATTGCAGTGTGTATTAGAACGCTTTCTTGACTGAAGTGCGATGCGCATAATTGCAGAAGATATTGATGTACGTCGGCGTTACATTCATCATCGCTTCCGATCATGCTTTACATTTGCCACCGTCCAGCACACATCCATGGACACTCTTTGCTGCAGTCTTTCTTCAGCAGTCTTTCGGGTCGCCTTCCTATCTTCTACCAAACAACATGCACGGGGTGACGAATTAAAACGGCATGAGTGGTGACTTATACGTTTCCAAATATGTTATTTTCAGAAATAGTACCTGGCGTAAGTTTTTCTTTCTAAAGTTTTTCGGTACGTCACAGACTTGTAGTCTGGGCAAATGCAGGAACTAGCAATAAAATTTGTTACTAAAGGATAAATAATCCTGTGACGTACAAAGATTAGTTTGTTTATATTGTTGTTAGTTCTATGTATATAATAACCGAAAGAAAATGAGATAAAAGTTAAGATTGATAAAGCAAGTTTTATTTAAAAATTCAGTAACAGATTAGCGACAGAAAATAATAATGTAATGTCATGAATATGTAGTTAGTAAGGAAGAGTCAAATATTTATGTTGTAAAGATTTGTAATCTCACTTGGAATTTTGTTAAAGATAAGTAACAATCTTTTAAAAGTGGATGAATTGATGTTCTAGATCAATAGTGGTCTTAAGAAATCGTACATTTTTTGATAGTATACCAATAGATCCATTGCATATGTAAGCAAAGGATTGAGCTGCAAAATAAAGTAAAGTACAAAATGAGAAAAATTACACATTAAAAAAAATTAGAAAAGAAATCTCGGCAGCCGGACCACCGCATGGAACATCAGGATAAAGCGGATATAAAATGTCCAGCGGTGGTTCCGTGATGCCCAGGAAATCCGGGATCACGACGGCAGGGGAGCGTACCCCTGAACAGTGTAGGTCTCAGAAATGATTCCTGAGGCGACCCGGATCGCGACCGCAAGGATACGCTTCCCGAGCAGTGAAGGTCCGATGGTGCTGACGAAACAGTGACCTCGAAAAGGAGATGAGAATTGTCGTAGCATTTGAACCTTCTTTTATCTAACCCTCAGCAAGGAGAAGTCTCTTCTTGAGTTTTCTTTCGGTCACATCGACTTTTTGGTGGTAGAGTCTGGGCGGGAGAAAGCCCGCCCGGCTTAGCTCCATAGAAGTTAGAAGGGTCCACCTCAAGGGATGGTCCCGCTCGATTAAGGGAGGGTGGAGGAAGAAGCTTGATCGCCTTTTTAATTGAGGAAGCGCATAATGAACTCGCCGTAAAGCGTCGCCTAGCCGGTTTGGAGACGCTGTATTAACTCGAGCTTTGCTCGAGATCGCAAGGACTGAGGGAAGTATAAATAAGGAAAGGGAGGATCAGACAGATCCAATAAAAACGAGGCACGGCTATGAGAGCTTGTACCTCGTAGGTTATCATATAAAACATGGTTTAGTTGACAAAAGTGGATTCATTAATTCCAAATGTCTTAGCGGAATTGCCTTGACCATCTGCTTGAATGTCGGCGTGAGTAAAGCCGGCGAGGGGGTTGGCCGCTGTTTCTGAACTACTCTCCCGCCAGCCATTGATTTAGCGCGTAATTTAAAAGCTAACTATCTGGAAACGTCGCCAAAGGACTTACAAAGGAATTTTATTAAGATAATTTTTTATTAACATAATAATAATTATTGTTTACATAAAAAATTTACTTATGTACCATTATTTCCACATCATTTGTTGTCATAAATTATAGTAAACATTATTATAGATTAACGTAGCAACAGTAGACATCGAAGGCTCTAGAACTTGCAAGCGAGTCAATGGTCGAGGCGATAAGAAGATATTCTGTAGCACAGCCAGACGCAGACTTGAGTAGCCGTTGTACGGCTTTTCCCATCACAGCGAGCCAATGAAATTCAACCATGATGACACTGCCGACTAATTTCAGGGTGACTCTTTCGCAGCAAACAAGCCTGTATGAGGGGGATAGCATGCAAGAACAGGCAATCCCGCTCCATCATTTGAACTTATAATTCGTATTGAGCGTAGCTTTGTAATATCGAGACTCCGGCTAAACACGTTTTTGTATCATTCATATTTACCGGTGTTTGAGAATGCCGTAAATTATACATAAGTAATATGCTGTGGGTTAGGTATCAGAAATGAATGTGAACAACATTGAATAACTTAAACTATAATATATATTGTGAACTGACTATAAAATTTTAATTTCTATTACATAATTACATGAGTGTCGATAGATAACAAATTACAAATGCTTAATTACATAAAGTCGCTATAGAAAATGTTACAGAGGTTGGTTGAGTATATGAGTGTTACAATTAGTGTGCGTGTGCGTGTGCGTGTGCGTGTGCGTGCGTGCGTGCGTGCGTGCGTGCATCTCTCTCTCTCTGTCTCTCTCTGTCTCTCTTTAGATAAAGAAACGTCGTGACTAGGTTCGGCTGCTGTTAGAGGCACAGGGGGCGCGAGTTTCCTTCAGGCGGGTTGGGTTTTGTGAACATCAAGTCGTTGAGAGTTCGGCTCGATCGACTTCGACTTTATTTGGCAGAGGATCCCCGGTACCTTTTCTTTGCCGTTGCGGAATCTTAGCTGGGCCCGGTCGTTGACGATAATGTCATTCAGATAGAGGTTTACTCGGTGATTAGACAATAGGACAGGAACATAAACGGAGGTGGAGTTACCCTGTATGTCCGTAAAGATTTTAAAATCACAAAGCTGGCATCGTCCAATACTGAAGGACTGGGGAGACCTTCTCTCCCTGAATATCTATTCTGCGAAGTACAGCAAGGGGACTTTGCCTCCGTATTTGTTGGTGTCATATACAGACCCCCACACATTGCCATGCAACGTGACACCAACATGTTTCAAGTTCTAAAAGATCTTTACGGTGAATATAGTCACAAAATTATAGTGGGGGTTCTGAATGCTGACTTGTGGTTGGCGGCCAATGCGAATGACCATACTGTCCGTACCCTCGCCAGGAACCTCAACCTGCAGATTGTGCCGCATGGCCCAACCCACCACGCCAAATTCTTTCACCTGGATTGACCTTATTCTCTTAGATGAAAATGACGAAATACTTGACTTCAAGAACGAAAGCTTGCCCAGTTTCGGTAAATACGCTATTATTGATGTTACGGTAAACCAAGTAGTACCAGTACCTGTAAAAGATTCATTCTCTTACAGAAATTTCAAGAGTATTTGTCCTAACACACTTAACGATTTAGAGCTTTAAACACCCTAAACTCTAACTTAAATTTGTGTATTGAGCAACTAGCTCCTTTAAAATCTATAAAAGTTACAAAGAATTATGCTCCTTGGCTTGGTCCTGAGCTGAAGGAACTCATAGATAGGCGTAATGCTGTCCGTAGACGCTATAAGCGTACGGCACGTGCAGAACTGCTTGGTGAGTTTCTACGGCTCAGCAGTCAGGTAGACATGCGCATTACTCTAGTGCGTAATTCCTTCCTTCACAGACATCTCGCAGACGCTCTAGATGCTAACAAGAATATCTGGAAAGTTTATAATGAATAAACAGTTCCCTGAAGAGGCTGACAATCAAGTTCAGCGAAACGTCGGAAAAAACTATGTGATGTGTGTTTTGTTTATGGGTTGACCTGCCCCATCGCTCAAATGTTTGTATGTTTATTGAATATCTGAAAAGAACTACGGAATGTCGGCCTCCTGACAAAGCGAAACGAGGAGGACCATAATGGTTTCTTGCCGGAAGAGCTGAACACATACTTTGCGGGGATATCCGTGTCCCCTTTTGAAAACATAGAAGATGTAATGGATGTTATTTTAACTGCAAGCGAGGAAGGTTTTGCATTTAAACCCGTTAACTTAACAGAGGTCATTCTTGCGATCTCTCACTTCACCTCGCAAGCAAAGGGAGAGGACGGAGTTTCTCAAAGTGTTGTAGTGAAAGCCTTACCCATTATTGGCGAGTATATAACAAATATTTTCAACTCCTCCTATGCCTTATAAGTGTGTTACACCTGTTTTTATATATTTTACATTGTATTTGATCAAATTTGAAGATTGTAATGATTTACATTTTTAATGTATTTTTAATTTTTGCCGAGAAGGCAAATAAACTTTCTCTCTCTCTCTCTCTCTTGGCTTCTTTCTTGGCTAGGCATAAGGGTGGTGAGGAGCGCTTGCTTTCACTACGGCTGTCGACTTGCAGGCCATTCAAACGGTGTGCCAGGCTGTTCCCAAGCACATCTGCCTAAAAAAAATGTAATAATGCAAGCGGCAATAACATCGTTGCTACGAGCAGGCAGGGAACAGTGCAGGAGCTCTACTCGGCAGGAAATGCGTGACTAGGTACGCCTGCTGTTGGCAGGGTGAGGGATGGGAGTTTCCACAGGGCAAGTTCGGTTTAATATAAACTTACAACAAAACCTCATTCAAATTAATGGCTACTTGATGCTTCGCCAGGATCGTAATATAAATGGAGGTGGAGTTACCTTGTATGTGCGCAGCGACTTTAACATTACACTCATAGCGTTTTCGAATACTCTGGGCCCTAGGAGACCATCAGTCCCAGAGTATCTATTTTGTGGCGTCCAGCAGCGTACCTCTCCTCAAATATTGATCGGTGTTATATGTATACCGCCCCATATAGCAATGTAAACAAGCACCGATCTCTTCAACATACTGAGAGATCACAGCACCGTGTATATCCACAAATTTATCATGGGGGATTTGAATGGAGACTTGATGTTGACAACCGATGCGGATGTGAATACCATCACAAAATCCTGCTAAGGAATTATAATTACAAATAGTACCACACGAACGGTACACCATATTTTCTACGCAGACGACCTCCAGATTTATCTTTATACCTCTAAAGATGAAATTCTGGAGGGTGTAAACCGACTGTCGGTGGTGGCACAAATGGTGTCTGCGTGGGCGGGGACTTCTAGTCTGCGTCTTAATGCTGGCAAGACTAAAGCAATAGTGTTCGGGTCAAGAAAGAATGTTGATTCCATCTATTCTTGTTGTTTCACTTGACAGTAAACTAGCGTAGAAGCCGCAAGTTGACAAAGTTACTAAGAAAGTCAATAAAGCCCTGTACAACTTGCGGTTTATCAGGGCGTGCACCACTGAGGCGCTCCGCAAACGAGTATTCGAGACTCTTATTCTAGCGCACCTTGACTACTGTTCGGTAGTATATCTAGACGAACTGCGATTGAGACTGGAACGTTTGAGTAATGCATGTGTGAGATACGTTGTTGGTATTAGAAGGGATGCTCACGTCATCCCCTACAGGAGAAACTTGGGCTGACTGCATCCTGACTCTCGCAGATTATACTTTGCAGCTTTACTTATTGATAAAATTACACGGCTGCAAGAGCCCAATTATCTGGCTGCTTTTTTCACAGAGTACAAGCCCGAGCCACCCAGTAGGGGTGTGCAACCAGAACTGGTGCCTCCTTTCATATATTACACAACGGACGAAAAGGCGTTTCATGTGCAGGGAGCACGTTTCTGGAATTCCCTTCCCTCATCATTGCGCCACTTACCTTCTCCCTATTCATTCAGGAGGACGGTGCATCGGCACCTATTCGATCTCGACGCCTAGCCTTTCTGAGAATGCACTTGGAGCTACTAATATGAGAACCTTTCGTCTCCGCCCAGTTACCGCCAGTGGAGTTCTTCATGCCATCAACCACTCCTCGTCCAAAGCCTCGGGCCTCGATGGAATCACCGCGCCCATGATCAAAGTGGCTGCTACAACAGCCCTCACTCATTTGACCTCTCTCATGAATACGTCGATTGTCAGCGCGATTTTTCCTTCTGAGTGAAAGAAAGCTCTCATTCGCCCCGTAACGAAAGGGAAAAACTTCCGACTTCTATCGTACACGAGACCTATTGCGCTTCTTCCTGAATTCTCCAAGGTTCTCGAACGCCTTGTCCATGACTAACTATCTGGATACCTTGAGATTCACAACGTCCTCCATCAACAACTGGCAGGTTTTCGGCCAGGCCACAGCACGCAAACAGCTCTATTAGGCATGCCGGAGGACGCGAGGTAAGCCATCGACGATAGAATGCTCATCATCCTCATTGTATTTGATTTTTTGAAAGATTTCGACTCGATCCCTCACGCACGTCTCCTTGCTAAGCTAAGAGCCTTAAGCTTACCAGATCATGCGCTGCGTTGGTTCTTCAGCTATCTCACCGACTATCTGCAAGCCCTTATCGATGAAGGAGGTTCCATCTCAATCTAAGTTCGTGTCCCGCAAGGTATTATGTTGGGTCCACTGTTATTTGCAATCACATTAATGAACTACCTGCAGCGTTTTCCTTCGTCCGTATCATGATTTATGCTGAATACACACAGGTATACAGGCCAACATGGCTGGATAGAAGTGGATCGATGGACATTCGCTGCTCGGCGTGTCTGAAGCCCACAACCTGGGCGTAATTATCTCGCCCACGCTCGACGGGAAGGGACACATCGCTAAGATAACCCGCAAAGTCTACAGCATAATCCTCACACTGCGATTCCACCACTGTTCACTCTCTAGGTCTATAGAAAAAACCCTTGTCAAGAGCCTAGTCTTTCCGCGTTTTAACTATGCGTATGCAGTCTACCACTACCTAGACAACACACGCGTCAAAATAATTCAGGTTGCGCTCAAAGCCTGCGTTCATTTTGTCGTCGGTAGCCTGCCACTCGCGTTCAAACTCGAAATGGTTAACTCTAGGAAATCACTATAGGCATTAAAGAATTGCTCTTGTTCTTCTTCTTCTTCCTTTTTCTCGTTGATCTTCATTTGAGCTGTAACAAACTTGTTTGGATTTTCAGATAGAATCCTCTTCACCTTGGATACATCAATTTTAGGTTGAAGGTGCAACAATAGGTGAGGTATTGCAACCCTTACCTATCAATACACGGTACTTTGGATGCTTTCGTTTATACTTTCTATTAGGATTGTTGACTTCTTTATATTTATAAATTGGCTACTCTTCCACACTTTGTAAAATACACCGTTAATCGGATAATCGTTTCTCCTTAGATGAAACTCCATGATCGATGTATTCAGAGGGAAGTAAAAGGAGGGCTTATTTCTTGATAAAAATCAAAACGTTATATATGTAAACAGTACGATGAACCCAGTATCCAAGTTCATTACCCTGTTGATTTCTCTAACAAAACCACTTATGCCACATACAGAGAAAACTGTGCATGTCTGTATAGACTAGAATTTTGTTTTTTTTTAACATTGTTTTTACACTTATATCTAATTAATCTATTTCGATAGAAGTTCTTCGTTTATAGGGAACCAAATCGTTAGTATGGAATTGGCCCCTCTCTTCGTTGCAATTCCAATGAAACAAAATGTATAGAGTCTCTCTAACTTGTTTTATAATTTCGTAAGGACCTTCATATTTCGGAAAGAAGTTAGTGACCTCCTTCTTTTCAGTGTCTGATACGTTATATACTTTCAACAAAACTTCTTGACCGAGTTGAAATTCATAGAATTTCTTCTTATTTTCTACATCGTGTAATATTTTTCGTTTTCCTGCAATATTCCTCATGCGATCTCTAGCAATGTTAATCTTTTCTTGATGGGTTGTAGTATTCACATTTGTCCCATAACCTTGTAGGCCTTTTGTTAAAATGTAATTCTAGTGGAATAAACCCAGCAGTTTCATGGGTAATTTCGTTACGAATTTCTTGAATCATTAGCACATAACAGGTCCAAGTAGTGTGACTTCCTTTAATCATAATACGGAAGAAATTTCCAAGTTCTCGATTTACTCGCTCCACAATATTACTTTGCTGATGACGAATCGGTCAATACTTAAGCTTAGTTTGACACTTTTTTGAAGTCTCATTTATAATTTTGATTTTGTCTTCATTACTTATTGGTTTTGTTAATTCTATACTTCCATTTAGTTCTCGTTTCTTGTGGGGTCTTGTAACTACAAAAATTCCCGCTGGATTCCTGGATAACGCATGTGCATTTGCGTTTTATTTTCCTGGTTTATAGATAACTTCAAAATCATAATCTAATAACTGAAGTCTCCATCTTTGCACCATAGTGTTGTTGTCCGCTGATTTTAACCATAAAAGGGGTTTATGGTCAGTAACTATCGTGAATTTTGTGCAGTATATATAGTTTTTAAACGTTTTTATTACGAACATGATGGCTAAAGCTTCTTTTTCGTAAGTCTGATATTTGAGTTCCGCCTTGTGTAAACTTCTTGACGCATAAGCTACCACCGGATCCTTGCCTATTTTCCCTTGAGATAGCACTGCACCTAAAGCGAAATTCGAAGTCTCCGTCGTGATAATAAACGGTTCATCAAATCGAGGGTATTGCAAAACTGGTGCTGTACAGAGCTTTTCTTTAATATTTTTGAAAGCTTCTTCCTTGTCTATTCCCCAAACAAACTTCACATCTTTTTCTAATAGAATATTTAGAGGTTTTGTTATCTTTGCACAGTTTTTTATGTGCCTCCTATAATAGTTCGAAAGTTCCAAAAATTCACTAATATTCCTAACATTTTGTGGTGTCGAGAAGTTTTTTACTGCCTCAACTTTCTTCGGATCGGGTTTTATACCACCTTTACTTATTATATGATCTAAATAACACACTTTTATAAAAAATTCGCATTTTTTGGGTTCTAGCTTCAAATTTGTTTCTCTTAACTTTTGAGCTACTATATTAAATCTTTCATTTGCCTTTTCGCCAAAAATGATGATATCGTCGATAAAAATGAAACAAATTCTTCCGATTGAATCTCCCAATGCTGTGTTCATGACTCTCTGAAAAGTCAGAAGAGAGTTCTTCGAACCGAAGGGCAATATGCAGAATTCAAAACGTCCCAACGGATTTACGCTGAGTGTAGTTTTGTAAATATCCTCTGATTTCATCGGGATTTGATGGAAATCTGATTTCATCGGGATTTGATGGAAATCTGATTTCAAATCAATGACATAATAATACTTTGTTTTTCCCAATTAATCAAAAATTTCCGTGGTATTTGGTAGCAAATTATTGTTATTTATTAATTTTTGCATTTCTTCAATTGCTATTTCTTTCAGCTTATGTGGCAAAGGGAACTGTTTGTTTATATACAGGCTTGTCATCTGTCAGGTTTATCTCATGTTTTTCTACATTACATGTTCCTAATTCATCTCCTTCGAGCCAAAAAATGTCGCTATTTTTAATTACTAATTCTTTAATTAAATCTGTTCTATTTTTTGAAGAATTTTTGTATTGTATTTTCTCTAATAATTCTTCTTCGCGACTGGAAATTTTGGTTTTGTTATTGACATCCTTCTTTTCTACAAAATTAATTTTTCCTACATTTAATATCCTATTTTCGTCTATATCCAAATAATGCATTGATTGGAAACCCTCGGGTAAATTTTCTATTTCATACGATATAAAATCATATTACCTTTTATCTCCATAAAGTTTTTCATATTTTTCAATATCCGTCTTCACATTATTTGATTGACATTAATTGATTATTGTCAAAAATTGTTTACAATCTGTTGGTAAAATTTCTTCGAATTCTATCGTTTCATTCTTATTGTCGAAAATGATATTTATATTATTAATTAATGCTTTCATGTTCGCCTCATTGTTTCTTAGAATTTCTTCATAATATACTTGTGTTTTTTCTTCTGTTAAAATATCGTTTAACATTTTTTTCTGTAGTTCACTTTCATCTTGTTTTAATTCGGAAACCTTATTTAAAATTTTCGTAACATCGTCATACAATATTATTTCAGAGGTTACTTGCACTTCATTTTCTTTAATCAAATCAGGTTCATATGATATTTCACAAGATGATTCTTCAACTTCTCCTAAGTTTTCCGTGTTTTCGATTAGCTTTTCTGTTTCCAATTCTTGTTGTTTTCTTTCATTTAATTTCGGTTCATTTAATTTGTTTTTGTTACGTCATCTAACATTTTTCTCAGAAATCCTTTCTGTTCGATTGTTATTTTTGATTTTGCTCTTTCTTCTAGTTTCTGTGGTTTGTGTGGAATTGTGTTAAAATTTGGATTTGAGTTATTCAGGAATTTTGCTTTAATTTATTTTTTTGGCTATTGATTTGTAAGTAACCTTCATCTAATCTCAACGTTTGCTCAGACAAAATTTTTATTCCCAAAATTTCATCATATGGGAGGGAAAAATCCTCTGGCGCAACGTGAAATTCGATATGTAATCTATTTATAGGCATATTAATCCTACCTAAAGTTTGGATAGATTTATCAGTTATTCCCGATAGTTGGATTTTTTTTCCTTCTAAGGGTATGTGTGCAGGTATTTGACATCTTTTTATTATATTCAGTTGAGCACCACTATCAATGAGTAACCTGTATGTTTTGTTCGTGTAAGGATTTTCTATTTCGACATACTGCAATGCATTTTCTAAATTTAAGAAATACATTGCAATTTTGTTTGGCATCATTTTTTCATTTGAGACTTTGGTTGGCTCATTATTTATATCTGCTTTATTACAATCGATTGCATTTATTTCTTCTATACTTGTATTTTCATTATTTTTCACAGAGTTTTCATTTATAACCATCGGGTTTCTTGTTCTTCTTTTATGCCTCGTTTTTCCTCAATTCTAAATTCCTCTTTATTAATGTTTGTTTTACTCGCCGCATTATCATTTAATTTTATCACTTTAATATTTGAATGTTTTTCGAGTGGATTATTGTTATTCTTTCTGGACGACTCATTCCCAAAAGAACTTATTCCTTTCCCGAATTTCCTTGTTTCTGGTTAGGCTTCTTGAAGCATTCTTAGAATGAGTACTTATGTTTCTACCGAAACTACAAAATTTGTTCCTATTATTTTCCATTTCGTGGATTTTAAAACAATTTCCTATCAAATGTCCTTTGGCTTTACAATAAGCGCAAGTTACCGACGATTCGAATTTTTGCAATTTTCTACAATCTTTAATGGAATGACTCATAATTGTACAATACTCACAGTAGGGTACTAGTTGATTTGAACGTTCATTACTACCCTGATTAAAATTTGTTGTACGATCATTTGTTTGCAGATTTTTATTGCCATATCCATTCATATTTCTATTATACGTAAATTGATTTATTTTCCTTTCATTATTTCCGGATTTCGTACTCTGATTTCTATTGCTTGCATTCCTTTGGTATTGAATATTTAATTCTGGGAAATATTTCACTACATGTCCGGTCACATTACATAGTTGACACACTAACGTGGTCGTCGCATTAAACTGCTTTTTCTGCATTATTAGTTTTCGCGCTCTCTCAGTCCGATGACTCGAGGCCCCCTTCAGTGCATATCGCGTACCACACCATTTTTTTGTCTATTGTGCAATACTTGAGTGAATGCCTGAGTTTATTGCACTTTTGAAACACTACCGACGGACAGTTTTTTATTGTGTGGCTCGTGTTCCCACATAAATCGCAAGAATCTGCAACTTTTGCATTCTTTCCGCACGCATTCCGACTATGTCCTTTTTCCTTACACTTCCAGCAGAGTTCATAACCTTTTATGATATGAAATTGAGTTACCGTATGACCCATTACTTGACAATATTGGCAATGATTTCCTTGAATGTAATTTAAATGATATTTATCTACGGAATGGCCTCTTGTATTACAATATTTGCAAATTAATTCTAATTTATCTTTTGGCGTGGTACAATAATACGATATGTGATCTCTATTCTTGCAGTATACACATGATGTAGTCATACAAAATAATGCCTCGTGATGTCTATCTCGGAATATTTGACATTCAGATATTCTACCGACATTACTATTTGGTTTTTCGAATCTAAATATTTTCTCATCATATTTTGTTTAGCAAGATTTCACTCTATTTCCATTGCTTTTTACATAGCGGTGTGCGCACTCTCTTGTTCTCCCAATTCCAATCGTATTCCTTGTTTTAGGCCTTTTTTAAAACTACTTAATATATCTGCTTCCAACTGAATTTTAAATAACGCTAAATTTTCTACGGTAATATTCGGTTCTAATGCCTTTAATTCGTTTATTTTAGTACCCAATTGTAATTTTATTTGCGTACGCTAATACTGTTTCGTCTGATTTCTGAATTACTTGGGTTAATCTTCCGTATAACGTGTGTATGTTCTCAGTACTTGGATAAATTTGACGTATAGACTCAATAAACAATTGAATACTTGGAGTCTCTATATTCGCTAAGGCTTTACACATTTCTCCTTTCAACTTTATTTTTAAAATTTGCACTAAGTTTTGTTCATCGGCGTGAGCTGTTATTTTCTTTGCTTGTTTAAGTTTCTCTATATATTCCTCCGTCATCATATTTTTTCCATCAAATTCCGCAACTAATTTCGTTACATCCTCGAGTGGTAATTTGACAGTTTGGTTTGCAATATTTATTTCAAAATCTATTAAATCTCTATTTATCTTGATATCTATGAGATTATTATCCCGATTTTTGCTGAAAAGGCTAGTGTAAAATACAAGTGTAATGACTATCTAATTGTTTATCATGCAAAATATATTTTTCAACAAGGATGATCCAAGGAATCTTTTATTCATATTGTCGCCCTTGACATCCCACTCCATAATCCCACCAGTCACAATGATCACTTTTCATTTGCACCAATTGCAACGAGTAGTACGAGAGTTTATGTAGGACCTAGGGTGTCAATGTTAACTACGGTATGGCTCGATTACTATAATTACTACAAAAACAAAAAAAAGGTTTTACTAAATATAATTCAATAAAACAAGTTTCAACAATATTCAATTAAACTTCTAATAAGAAAAAGGTTTCAATAAGTATGATTTGTCGTAAATTCAACTTAAACAGTTGCGAAAATAACTTAAGGAAGATATAGGCACAGACTCTAGGGATGAAGGTAAAATGTGTATATTAAGATCAACAGTTACACGGGCACAGTGATGACTTACTAAGTGCACAGACCGGCGCAGCGGTCCTTCTTATACACGCAAGAACAATAGGGAGATTCGTTTACAGTAGTTAACAGTAGAATTGACAATGGCTTATC
>JAWWEQ010046231.1:0-16614 GCA_035583055.1 Torymus tubicola | reverse complement strand
TCAGGGGGGATATGCAGCCCTTGATTATTCCTGGCTTTGCAACTGAGACATTGAGAGGATCATTCCATATAAGCTCTACTTATCTCTGGAATTCATTACCCTCGCACATTCGTAATATCACCTCAGTCCCTCATTTCAAGTCTCGTCTTTACCGACATCTGTTTGAGACTGAGAACATCTCATAATAATCATCTTCGTCTCATTTTTCATCTTACTGATTTCTCATAGTCATATAGCTTTTTTATTAAAGTTTTCTTTGTACTAATATACTGTACAGAAATAAACGAATCTCTCTCTCTCAGTGTATCATCCGTTTCGGTAGTTTCTGTGCACCGGAACCATTTTCTTTACAAAGAAAGCAAGGGCAAAACGTTTTCTACCGTTCTGTTCAATCACCTGAATGGTACCTGCGGTGAATACAGTTTTAATCACACCCCCTTTTCATCCTAGCGTCCGTGATGCTTTTTTAGTGATTTTAATTGGTGCTGTTCATCACTGTACCATCTCATTTGACAGCCTTGTATAGGACGGGACCGCTAGATTCTGTAAGGTCTTCTATAACTATTAGTTCTTCAGAGCTTGATTCTGCCTCCCAATAGCTTTATTAGTTAATTTCAGTTTTATTAAATTTTGAATTGAGGTCTTTCACTGCTCGCCTGCCAGGCGCCATGAATCCCTTATTCGAATCTCAGCAAAGCCTTCAGAATAAAATAGCTAACAGCTATGCCAATTTCAGAGCTGAAGGTAAGGAGAAAATGACTCGTGGCAACGCCGTTTCACGACTGCAGAGTTTAGAAGAGAACTTTCAAAGTTTTAGAACAAATCACCAGAGAATCATGAATCTGAAGGTTTTAGATAAACAGCACCCCTACTTTATGTCTAAGTTACCTGTTGTAATTGAAGATACATACTACGATCGGCGTGGTGACTTTAATGATTTTCTCGCTAGTCTAGACGCAGTCGAGCAAGCTAATTTTCAATCCGACGCTGCCACCTCTGTCACAACTACTCCTTCTATCGGTTTAACCGCACCCTCGTTCTCCAACTCTCTACCCAAAATCGACATTCCGATATTTTCCCAAAAATATGCGGAATGGGAAAATTTTCGCGACGTTTTCCGGTCGTTAATTCAAAGGAGAAATGACATGTCTTCTTCTGTTAAGTTCTACTATTTAAGAACTCACCTCACAGGCGAAGCGTTAGATAAGATTAAAAGCTTGTCCATGTCAAACGATAATTTTGAACGGGCCTGGATGACTTTGACGGAGTATTACGAGAATAAACGGAGATTGATTACTTCTCATCTTTCAGACTTCTTCTCGGTCAAGCCCATGAAGTCCGAATCGTTGACCGAACTTAAACGGCTCTTCAAGGAAACCTTCAATCCGTTGGATGGGTTGGATTCTCTCGATAGGGCTGAACATAAGTATGACGATTTTGTTGTGTTCTTGACTGCTAGTAAATTCGATGCCATTACTAGGAAGGAGTGGGAGAGACGGCTTGGTAGTTCGGCTGAGCCTACGACCCTAGTGCAACTACGCGAATTTACTCAGGCTCAAATCTTAACCCTGGAATCTATTAAAGAGGGGGGGGGGTGCTAAATTCAATGTCAATGTATCATACCCCCTAAAGTAGTAGTATCTAGCAATGTGGAGCAAAGTACATCAAAAATTAGTGGACGGCCTAACAGATGCACTATCTGTAATCAAAAGCATTACACGTCTGCTTGCAGTTTACTGCATTCAAAATCTGTCTTTGAGCGTAAAGCTCTGGCGGTCTCAAAGGGACTTTGCTCCAATTGTCTAGGAAAACATTCCATAAGCGAATGCAAATCTACTAGAACATGCTCAACCTGTAATGGGAAGCATCATTTCCTTCTTCACGAAGTGTTCACCTCTGTTCCCAATCCAACGTTTAAGTTTAATCCAAATGCGTCCCCTCACGTGCCCGTCGAGTCCAAACTTGAACATTCTTTACCCCCTGTTACGATGGCTATCGGCGTTGCTAACACTCACAGCAAAGGTGTGCTTCTTTCTACTGCTATAATACAGGTTCAAGGATCTCATGGCATCCAACTATATGCGAAGGCCTTAATCGATCGTTGTTCTCAGGTGTCAATTGTCACACGCTAACTGATCCCTCTTTCGCTCAGAGAACTCAGGTCGATGTACTGCTAGGTTCCACCGTGCACGCTCAAATCGTTCAAGAGCAGATCATTAGAGGCGAACACAATCAGCCAATTGCTATTGCTTCCTTGTTAGGATGGTTGCTATCCGGTATAGTTGAAACTACACCGCTCGCTAATTCTGAATTATCTAGCTTTCATATTTCTGATGACTCTTACTTAGGAGACATTCTACAGAATTTTTGGAGGATGGAAGAAGTTCCTTACAAAAAGATTTTGACAGCTGATGAACAAGACTGTGAGGCGCATTTCGATGCTACACACTTTCGTACTCCCTCCGGTCGTTACGGAGTAAGACTCCCGTTAAAAAATTCTGAATATGTCTCAAATTTAAGACTGACTGACTCGTATTATACAGCCCTGCATATGTTAAAATCGATGGAGCGTCGATTTTATAGTGATGCTAAATTAAAAGAAGCATATTATGAGTTTTTAAATGATTATTGGAACCTAGGCCACACAAAACTTTTTGTCCAACCTATTTGATTTACTACGTCAATGGTGGTGTTATAAATACGTCTTTACCACGGATATGGAAAAGATGTATCGTCAAATTTGGGTTCACCCCGATGACCAGAAATTGCAATCCATTCTTTGGCGTGACGATTCATCTAAACGCATTCAGGTATTCCATTTAAACACAGTAACATACGGACTGACTTGTTCACCCTTTTTAGCGTCACGGGTTCTTAAACAGTTAGTGAAGGATTACGAAAACACGTATCCGTTAGGGTCTGCAGCCCTAAATCAAGAATTATATATAGATAACGTCCTCTCTGGAGCTCACTCGTTGAGTGAAGCTCTTGCCAAACAGAAGGATATCATTAATATCCTCAGGGTGGGTGGCTTTCCAATTTGAAAATGGTCCGCCAATAACGTATCTCTTCTAGATTGGGTTACCTTGCGAATCTGTCGCCTTGGACCCTATTGAATTTCGCGACCCCTCGGTGTCTGTCCCAGTTTTGGACCTCTCATGGCTCCCTCAAAACGATTGCCTGAAATTTGCGATTGACGCATCGCCAATTAGTGGAGTAGTCACCAAGCGCACCGTGCTTTCCAAAATTGCTAGTACTTTTTATCCCATGGGTTGATTAGCGCCTGCCGTAGTCACTGCCAAAATTTGTATGTAGTCGTTATGGTTATTAAAAATAGCGTAGGATGATCCTCTCCTCGATGATCTCGTAACTCGCTGTTTGCTTTGGCAGAATGATTTGGGTCATCTAAACGAGATCTCAATCCCTCGTTGGAACCAGTTTTGCGAATCCATCGAATCAATAGAAGTATATGGTTTTGTCGACGCCTCTAAGCAAGCCTTCGGTACCGTACTATATCTCTGTGTTGTAAAAAAAACTCTAATACGTATGTTTGCCTTCAGATGGCTAAAACTAGAGTCGCCCCGATCAATACCGTAAGCATACCTCGCTTAGAGTTATGCGCAGCCCGGTTATTAACATAGTTGACTCACCATTTTGTAAGCATTATGCGTCTCAAATTAGTTCAGATTCACTTATGGTCTGTCTCGCAAGACGTGCTGTATTGGCTATGAGATCATCCTTCTCGTTGGCCTACCTTCATAGCAAATCGCTGCAGCGAGATTATTACACTGCTTCCCAATGCAGTTTGGCATCATGTCAAGTCAGGCGATAATTCCGCTGATCTGACCTCACGCGGCGTTGAACCCCCGAAGCTCCCCTGTTCTAAGCTCTGATGGAGCGGCCCCAGCTGGTTAACCAATTCATCGGCTCCATGGTCTTGCTTGCCGAGCGATGTAAACAGTTACTCCTCAATTGTGAATGAAATCCAGATTGAGAGCGATAAGTCGGACACGGATAATGTTGAAATCAGAGAGTTACTTAACAAGTACTTGAGTGTTCCTAAGTTATGTAGGATCACAGCTTATGTGCTGAGATTTATCTTCAAAATTCGTCATCAGATATTAATGTCGCGTCCGCTTAGCCTTTTAGGAGCGCACCTTCTCAACCACGATTTCTTTGATTACACTATATCACCACACGAGTCTGTATCTAGTCAAGAGGTTGAATATGCACGCCAGCTATGGGTGTATCTTCAGCAAAGAATATCGTTTCCAAACGAATGGAAAGCTCTTCAATCAAAGCAAGGGATAGATCGCAAAAGTCAGTTGATCAAACTTAGTCCAATGATTCATTAGGGCCTTCTTAAGGTTGGTGGTAGGTTATCTCAATCCTTGTTAGTAGAAGAGGCTAAGCATCCATGTATTTTGCCTGGTCTTTGTCAGTTAGCCACGCTCTTGATTCGGCAGTGTCATCTAACTACCCTTCACGGTGGGACTCAATTGACGCTCTGTACTTTACGCCAACAGTACTGCAAGGACGGTCGGCCGTCAAATCCATTCTGCATAGATGCGTACCCTGCCTCCGCTACTCAGCAACGACTAAAAGTTAACACATGGGCGATCTACCTACCCCACGAGTCACCCCTAGCCATTCTTTGTCTACAGCCAATCAGAGCGATCGACATAAAAAGCGTTTTTCTCTCTCCTCCCCGCAACGCGAGTCAGTCTAGCGCCGTATCCCGCTCCGTGCACATTTAAAGCATGCGTCGTTGCTCACCTGTCTCAATCAAGTGAAATAAAGAGCCTAAAACTATTTCAAATTGGTCTAACTTATTTAAACCCGACGAAAATAACATCCAAAAATTCTAATCCGAAACAGCGATCATATCTCTATTCTGCAATACTTCAAATGTCAAGGCTTTGGCCACGTCGGAGGTCTAAAAAGCTGTATTGTAGCTTTTGCGTAAGAGATCATTCAAAGATTGTAAAGCGAAAACCTCGCTATTATGTAATTGTAAGGCAGCGAGTCATTCAACCGTATCAACCTCATAAGTAACCGATTATGGGGAACTTTAACCTCGGTCAATATCTAAACGTCCTACACTTAAACGCTCAATCTCCCGACGTGCATTTCACCGAAATACAGTTAATCATTTTAGAAAAGAACATCTATTGAGCAGCCATAAGCGATTCCTAGTTGAAACCAACTTTCAATGTTCGTCTTGGTTCAATTTCGGGCTATCTTTTATGCGTGGACCGAATCGGATTTGTCAGAGGCGGCGTAGCTCTATACGTATGCGATTCTATAAAAGCTCGCATCGTCGCACGCTCGTAAAGTATACCGGCTGGTCCTGCTTGGGGACTTCAACATCAACAGGGCAGTACCTTCAACGCCCCGAAAAATTCTACAAGACTCGCACCTGCGGCCTCGAACCTCTGCCCTTTCAGACAACATTCTATCGGGATCCAGCTCACATGACCATCGACTATATCTGCGTCAGCGACATGTCTAAAGTAACACACTTTTCACAGAGTAGCCTCCCGGTCATTTCTGAGCACGACGTGCTGTTCACCACGTTTGCTTTTCCCATAAAGCTGGTCCCCTCTCGACTCATCATTTGCCGCTCCTTCAAGCACTTTAAAAGAGACGAGTTCGAAGCTGACCTTCTAGTAAGAAACTGGGGCTAGAATATGGAAGCCGACGACGGTGACTCGAAAGTAGGGACATTCACGTCGCTGCTGCTCCAGCTCTACAACAAGCATGCTCACTATCGCTCTTTTCGTACTAAGAAACGTCCATCCCCTTGGATGACCTCTGCCCTCAAGTCTACGATAGGTATACGGAATAGAGTTTGGAATCCATTTAAGCACCAGGCTGATCGTGAAGAATATAAGCGCTTGAGGAACATAACCAAAACGAGGATCAGAAATTCCATCGCCGCTTACTATCACCACAAGCTCCTCGAATATGCTGACCGGAGTGTTATGTGGAAAATCGTCAATGAGTTGGGGCTCAAATCTAAGCATCGTGACATCACTCTCATGCAGAGCGAATAGCACGGAAATATCCAGGAAATGTTTTTTTATGCTTTCACGACTCCGCAGGTGCCATGATTACTTACCTCGTGAATGCAAGATGATGTTGGTTAAATCGTTGATTTTTCCCGACATCGACTTTTACGCGCGACTGTTCTTGCATCTTTACAAGGAGCTGACGATTAAGCTCAGCCGTTGCATGAATGCCGCTCTACGACTCGCGACGAACACAAGGAAATTTGTCCATATCACACCCATCTACCATGCACACAAGATTATACCATACACAGCTTGGTGGGACTTCCTCTGCCTCTGCCTGCTGACGTCCGTTCTCATCCACAAACAGTCGAAATACCTTGAATACCTTACGAGAACTGGTAGCAAGTTCTCGTTTGTCATCATATCCACAATATTATGGAATAATACTCCCAGTAAGGTTGGAGCATGGTTCGCTCGACCATGTTTTCGAAAATTATTGGAGCAGGAAATTCTGCGCTCCTTAGCCGACCGAAACCAGCTGTTTAGCGTTTAGCATTTAAGTTTAGCATTTAAGATTATTAGCTTTCTTATATCACTATGTAACTCGTTTTTCTCCGTAGTAGGTTAAGTTTTTCTTTTAAGTATGCGCTTTTCGTTTTTATCTATGCGACGACATTAATTTTTAAGTTTTAAGTATTTATTTACTTATTTTTAATTTTAATTTAAATTTTAACTTTATTTTCTATTAACAATTACACGTTAATGTAAGGGCAGGTCTCGCAGCACCTCCACGCTAATGCGCTTCTTACAACTATGTTCATACTATGTACATAATGGCTAAACGGACCACTAAGTCGTAAGTCTTAATAAATTCTATTCTCTCTCTTTTATTTTTAAACGTTTATTAAAGATAAGAAAGTTATGATATCAATCACCAAATCCAAATTTTCGCTGATTTTCTGCTAAATACGCATACTTTCCAGGCGCGTTGTTTTGTAGTTTTAAAGTGAACAATCAGAATGTTTATTTAATTTTTCTTTTAGTAATTTTTCGTATTAAAATTCATAATTTTTTTTATTATACTTATGGAATCCTTAAAAAAATCGTAACGATATTTATTTAAAACAATATTTTCAATTTCCAAGGAAAATGAATTTTTTTATATTTTCTTTTATCGCGTCCGGCAAGGATGCATATTTAGCAGAAACCAGCGAAAATTTGACTGATTTTTAAATGATCGAAAATTTTTTGATTGATATCATAACTTTCTTATCTTTAATAAACGTTTAAAAATAAAAGAGAGAGATAGAGGGAGAGAGAGAGAGAAACGGATATACTGTCACAGTTTGCTGGGGATCAGGGCAATGCGGCGGTTCATGGGGAGGGAAACTAGGTTGTGCGTGAATAAAACACTACGCAACACAACACTTGAGTTTAACACGCACAGAAATCTTTATTTTCCACAATATACAACAATCAAAAATACAGGGGGTAATCGGTATTACAAAACCAGGGCGCCAGGTGCATGCGTCACTTGCACCAACTATGGTGCCGAGTCGCTGCCGGGGCCATGCTCTTTCTCTCTCTCTCCGGTGCTATCTGTCTCGTGAAGTCGTTTCAGGTACAGGGAGTGCGCCTATGGAACTGTCTTCCTGCTGAGATTCGTAACTTCTCGTCTCGCAGTAGATTCAAATTGGCAATTAAAAGGTACCTCACCGACCTCAACTAATCGCTTTGAATGTAAATTTATTATTTTCCTGTACTGTCCCATATACACTATTTTAGCGGTATGAATGTATTTAACTTATATTTTACATATTGACTCACTGACTCATTGAAACCTTGACTTATTTCACTTTTTGCCTGCGTACTACTTATTTTATATCTTTTAATTTTTTTATTATTTATATTCTGTTTTATATACTGACCGATAGATGGTAACTGTATAATACATTACTTGTAGCCAACTTTTCTGTGATTATCACTGTATTATAATCGACTTACTGTGATATTGTATTTATTAGTATTAAGCCTTGACTGTAATATCACATTTTTATTTATTTAAAATATTTGCTATGTATTAAATTTTGTACAGTATTACAAATAAATTTTATATCTATCTATCTATCTATCTGCCTCTTCGGGTGTTGGCTGCTGCTTGGTCGGCGTAGGGAGACGGAGGCAGCGTGCTTCTCCTCACCAGCTGATCCGTGTACGCTCGCTAGCTTCGGCTACTGCGTCCTCTTCAGCTACAGCCAAGGCGTTGCAGGAGAAAGGAGGGACATGAGGGGAATTCCGCTGCCTACGGCGAGGCATAGGGACACGGGCGCGCGAATGTGTGCACGCGACGTCGCACGTTGAGGCTCCGCTCGCCAACGCCGGTGTACATACATTCGTGCGCACTTATGTGTTTTTATAGTGACACGCAATTTGCCGTGTCACAACTCCCTCTTCCTAAACTTGAAGTAGTCCTTGACTATCTTCCAATTCCTGTCACTATTCCTAACTAACTTATTTACTAAAATACTTAATCTAAGCTAATCGGTATTAGCTATAGCGGGGTGCGTGTACGTGTTTGTGTGGTTTTCATCTTCTTCTGCCGCTGGGCGTAAATGTAGATTTGTGTGAATGTGTAACCGGTTGAGTGTGTGTTTACCTACAGCAATCTGGCGCCGGTAATTCAACAATAAATTCTTATAATTACGCGGTTACCGAATTAGGTCGCGACTCTCACGCAGCACTCCTACATTTCACACTCACTCCAAACTATTTACAGTTAATGAAATATAAATAATAAAAAATGTAGCTGCAATAGCATCTTACCTGACCAATTTCCTGTACTACTGCTCTTTTGAGCCACGTTCTGGTAGCCTCATCATCATGCTAAATCTATCGAGAATTTTAAGAGAATTTAGCCAAATGAACCACTTACTGTTAAATTTGCGATTTGCTACATGCTTCAGCTGGAGTTTACGTGCTCGTTTGGGTACAGGATTCTAGGAAAGGTCAGGGATAACTTAAATCAACACGTTCGGAGAAGAAGGTAAAGGGATACTCTATCGCGAATCCCTTGCTCACTTTACCGCCAACCACTCCTAATACCTACTTTAAAGCTGAATACACCAACCTTCCGACCAATACTGGACTTCGCTACAATCTGTGATATGGCTTAGTAATTCCTTCTGCCAATATTTTATCGACCTCATCCCATCAGCTATAGCACGACTCAATCTTCTTACACTGGCTAGAGCTGGTACTACATGGGATTTTGGATGGAAGGGTAAAGCTTATGAACTACTCCCTTCATTGTCCACCATGTATCGTTCTCGTAATCGGTCTTTCTCTTGATCAGACGTCTGAAGTCGTTTTCCAAGGACGCAGTCGTATTGAAGCTGCTTCTTTTTACACTTTCTCAGCAACTTTTTGTTGCCTCTTCTGCCGAGATCTTGATGGAAGAACTAGTTTATCATGGGCACTTCCTTGCCCTGAACAGTTTTGCAATACTTGCAATTCTTCGTGGTAGTATTTTGCTGTTCACAATTATGACAAACGGTAGGATTTATACATTCTCGTTGCCAATATACCAACTGTTTACAGTAGGAGCAAGCTTCTCCACAATTCCATGGCTGTAATTTCTTTTTCTTATCAGTAGACTGCACAGCTTCTGCCGCGAACTGCTTCTGCGACAGCTCGTCTGATGTAACATTCCTCGGCCATCCTACATTTACACCAAGATTGTGCTACGACGACAATCCTTTACTGCGACACAGACGTACTTATCATTCAACCGTATTCCTGTTTCAGTCATTGATATTCGACCCTTTACATCTGTAACTACAATTATTGAAGCTAAAGCTGGAGGATCAGACATCTCGCCGGACCTGTCCTCTGCTTTGACCGGGATGTTCGGAATTTGAGCGAAACGGAAAGAATTTTAGAATTTTAGAACAGAAAGAATCTTATCAACTCGACAGAATTCTTTACTACCTTGTGATTCACGAACCACTGGATAACCCAGGAATGAACTTGATCTGAATACGACGACGAAATCTTAGTTGTTGTAGCAGCTGACGAAGCTACAGCACCCTCACACTTCGACATCGACAATGGACTTGAAGCACCACCGCATAAGAACGATGTTGAGCAATTTTCTTGGAACGGCGACGGAATTGTACAACCATGTAGCAAATCAAAATTTTTAGAAGATGGTAACGAGATACTTTGATTGACTGTAGCAACTGACGAAACTACAGGACCCTGGTACTGCGACATTATTGTCGGACTCGATTCACCCTTATCTGAAAAATACAGTGAGCAACTCTCTTTGAACGACGCAGGAATTGCATAACTATGTAATGATCAAAGTTTCTCGAAGACGGTAACGACGTACCACAAATTTGCTTACTATCTTCTTCTTGGGCTGCAAACTCCGGCTTCTGAAGCTGCGACAAAAATATTTCTATCAACCATTCTATCAAGGAAGGATCACTGAACGGCCCGATGGATGTCTTCGTCACCGACGGCACGCTATAATCGATTGATCCTACTCTAAGCTGAAGCTCAGAAGCTACAAATGTACTGGAATGACACACTGAACTAAGTCCACTGAACAACGACGATGACAGCACTTCCGCTGTTCCGAGAGACCTCAACTGCTGATCTTTGGTTGAATTCCAAGAAGCTGCCTCTGGTCAAAAAAGTCTCCTCAACTCGTACTGCTGTAGCCTATCTTTTAATACGGGTATGCTGGCTTGATAGTTCAACCGTAACCTTTTACACCAACACATAACTTGTTCATTGAATAGCGCATCTATCTGTCGAGCGACGGCAAACCAATCAACATACCCGAAAAGCTCTTCACGGCCTAACGAACTAAACCTTTTTTCTAAATTCTCCATTGCGAATAATTCTCAGTTAATCTGCTTGTAGTTCTGCTTGACTTAATTTATAGCTAAACTCGTTAGAGTCTCTATTACTCAAAACTCAAAATAGAAAGAAAAATAAAGCTAATCAGCAACATGCTAGTAGCAAAACTAAGCAGAAGCAACAAGCAGATGAAAATCAAGCAAATACAATCAGTTCACTGCGCAGAAGGTCATACGCTATCAACAATTGTAACTCTTAATTGCCACTGCGCAATCTCACTAAATCCAACCAAAATTTCCCATAAGTTAATTAAATAAAATTCCTTTCCCGGCCCTCGTAACTATTTGCTAGGAGGAAGAATTTGTGAAAATAGGAAACAAGGAAAAGGGATTTAAACGAGCAAGTAAAGTAAGAACTAAAACTAACAATATTGATCAAAACTGAATATTACAATGATTCACGCTAGGCATTAATATTGAGGAAGTTCCACGTAAAACTTATGCCTTCCTGTTCATCAAGCACTAACTTCGCACGCGCCAGGTGGCTTAAAGCTGCAGCAATTATTTGATTTTGCGAGAACTGAAGATTTCTCACTCGAAAAATCAAGCACAATTCGCAAATATCCAATAAACATAAGTACAAAAAATAATAATATAATTAATCCAAATTTTCATTAAATCAAATGGCCAAATTTCTTTTATTTCATTGCGTTCAATTATAACGCTTATACGCGGACGAATTATCCAAAATGGCCGCCAGAACGCTTCCCCTCGCGGTGTTCGTCTGGTGTGTGCGCGCCGCGATGGCGAATTGGCGATGCGATCCCGTTCAGTGTGGCCAGTAAACAAATAGTAAATATATAGTAATTAAAACCCGTGTTAATGTGGCGATTAATCGCCACAACCTGGCTACACTGATCCTGTTTACTTTGCCATGGCCTTTACCGTGGCCCCACGTTGGCTGCGCCAAATGTCACACTTTGCTGGGGATCAGGGCAAAGCGGCGGTTCATGGGGAGGGAAAAATCGGAGATGCGTAAATAAAACAAATCATACACACGCAACTCATAAATTTGTATACGCACCTAACAATCTTTATTAAAAAAAATTTAATAATCAAAAAATTAGGGGTTTATCGATTTTACAACAACCCAGGCGCCAGGTGCATGCGTCACTTGCACCAAACTCTTATCGCCGGCTAGCTCGCAGACGGGAGCTAGGAAACTGCTAACCTACGGCTACAGCTATAGCATCTGCTGTAACTCTCGAGAGTTCGAAATACTAACTGTGACTCCCGACGACAACACGCACACATACACGATTCCAAATCACCCGGGGGATTAAAAGGAGGAACACAAACCTTGACCAAGAAGATGCGATTGCTGCTGCTTCACCACGTTCTCTCTCACGCCCTGACACTCTCGCGAGAACAATTTATCGCACACGGCACGGCGGATGGTGAGCGAATACCGTCCTAAAATGCCGGCTACAGCTGTGCACGTGCTTCTGCACGCCGTGTTTCGCTGATCGGCCGCCTTCTTCACCGCGGCGCGCGCGAGCCTCTCCTGTGTAGGCTCGTGCCTGCTATCGGCGGGCAGAGTCGGTGCTGCCGTGGCCGTGCTCTTTCTCTCTCTCTCTCTCTCTCTCTCTCTCTCTCTGCCTCTTCGGGTGTCGGCTGCTGCTTGGTCGGCGTAGGTAGACGGAGACACCGTGCTTCCCCTCACCAGCTGATCCGTGTACGCTCTAGCTCCGGCTATTGCGTCCTCTTCAGCTACAGCCAAGGCGTTGCAGGGTAAAGGAGGGACATGAGGGGAATTCCGCTGTCTACGGCGAGGCATAGGGACACGGGCGCGCGTATGTGTGCACGCGACGTCGCACGTCGAGGCTCCGCTCGCCAACGCCAGTGTACATTCGTGCGTACTTATGTGTTACTTACTCGCAAATATTTTTACTTTTTTTTTAAAAGTAATTTTAATGGATTTTTTTTTCTTGTTCTACTTAATGACATATACGTCTCTATTTTATTTATCGTTAATACTTTTATTTACATATTACAAGTGCGTGCATATTTGAAAAGAATTCTTCTGTGCGACAATGTCGCTCAGGCGGCTTGCTGTAGTAAAATTCTTGTTATCTTACCTTTTTGTCCGCATTCGTCGACTGGCATATAAGTTGTTGTAATTAATGAATTAAGAAAATGAAGAAACTTATAAAAAAAAAAAAAATTAAAAGAGTTAAATTGAAAACGAAATTTGATAATGAAATATTAATAAGTTTATTTTATAAAAGTCAAAGGTTAAAATAATTCAATGCAAAGAAAAATATTTATTATAAAAATAAAGAAATATCAAAATTGTAAGTAAATAGATAATATTAATTGGCGACTGGGTGAAAAAGTAATTGAGCCCAGGCGTAGTTATGTCAGAGAAAGAAAATAAATGGTACCCCCCATTATAATAGTGAAAAAGACACGCTTCCTGAAATTCCAAAATATTTTAGCAGTTGTTCGGGCATATAAGATGATGACCTCTTGCGATATTTTCAGCTCCTCCTCCTCCCTCCCCGCCACCTAAAAAACGGAATTTTTCATAAATAATTTTTTTAGCAAAACAATTGCTTCGGAAAAATCTGAAAAAAATATGAGCGTATTCTACATAAAAATTCACATTTTCTCAATTTTTTTCATGATTTTAGAACCTTGGAAACTAACCCCAAAAAAAATTAAATTAAATTAAAATCGTTCTATAATTGAGCCATATTGCGGTTCAGGCGTGAAATTCAGTGGAAAGTGTTGGAATATGTGAATGTTTCAATACTCAATACGCTGTACGCTAAGATACAATGGTATGCGCGTCTGCCGAGCGACGGCGAACGAAGCACACACATGCGTGTCTCCCCACTCCTGCGTGTATATATGAGAGTTGCGTGAAACGCGAGAGCAGTGTAGCGCTTTTTCTTATTCTTCCTTCCGCTACTGACTGTGATGTAAGAATAAACTATCTTTATTATTATTATAAAAGAGTTGTTCCTCACTTATTTACCACCCATCCCAACATGGTGGCAGAGCGTGGTTGGTAAGTGTTTAATTTATTATCTTCTATATGGACTTTCGAGTCCTATAGAGATAATGGGGGGCAAATAAAACCAAGTGAAAGAAAATCAGTTTGGAAAACTGGAAAGTGAAAAATATATACATGAACAGAAAATAAAAAGTGTTATCTACCGAAGTGTAAAAGGATTTTTGAAAAATATTTAAAATAAAAGTGAAATGCAAGCGGATTAAAGTCGGCACGAGAAACACGCGGTAAAGTGCTAGTATAGAGCACGTGGAAAATTTAAAGGCTATACACGCGATCATATGAGAGCTTAACGAAAAGGAGTCAATGATAAACAAGAACGTGAAATAAAAGAGATTGTCTTTAATACTTAAATAAAAAATTAAAGCGGAAGTGTATAAGAATATAAATGTCAAAGAAATAGAAATGGCTAAGCAAGCTAAAATAAAAGATATCGTGATGCACATTTTCGACGGAGCAAACTACTCAAGCTGGAGAATTAGATTAATGACATTGTTAGAATACAAGGAGTGTAACGGTCCAGCAACCAGGGAAATTACTGAGGCAGGAAAAAACAAAGAAGCAGAGTGGAAGAAAAGTGATTTAAAAGAGAGGACAATAATAATGAGTACAATCTCTGATAAACAATTAGAGTATGTTGGTGAATGCACAACTGCTCTTGATATGATAAAAAGATTTGATAAGATGTATACGACCAAATCTACAGCATTACAAATAATATGTAGAGGAAAAATAGAAGAAATAAAATTGACAAACTACAACGCAGTGGAAGAATTTTTTGTTGAGTTTGAGAAAGCTATTAATGATTTCAAAACAGCTGGTGGAAAGTTGGACGAATCCGAGAAGATAAGATATCTGATTAGAGCACTGCCACCAAGCTACAGTTATATTGGAGACTTCATAGACATTGTCCCAGAAGACCAATGAACTGTGGAGTATGTAAAGTCAAAAATAAAAGAGAAACACATGACTAAAGCAGAGTCAGAAAATAAAAGCAACGTAAGTAGCTTCGTATCACAAACGAAAGGTAAATGCTATCATTGTGGAAACATTGGCCACTACAAAAGGGAATGTCGACAACCACAACCGAATAACCGAGGTCGAAGTGTCCAACACAATCAAGATCAGCGGGGATATCAAAGCGGGTACAGCAGAGGTAGACCCTACAGAGGCCGAGGTCGAGGACGAGGATCAAGTCAACCGACAGGCGAATCTTCATGTGAGCAACAAAACGACTATTCATCAGAGACGTGGACAACTGAAGTGTGCAGCCCGGAAGTAAATCAGGTAAAAGGGTACATTGAAAATGAAGAACGCGATAATTGTAATGAGATTAATTGGCTGTTAGATAGTGGTTGTACGGACCATATCGTTAACAATGAAAACTATTTTTGTAATCACATAGAATTAAGAAATCCTATTGATGTTAAATTGCCCGACGGCAAAATATTAAAAGCGACCAAATTAGGTACAGTTAAAACCATATTCAAAAATTATTATAGTAAAGTTCAAGTAGAGTTGAAAAACGTTTATTTTGTAGAAGGTATAAAAAAGAATTTATTGAGTTTTTCCAAAATAACTGAAAATAACACGATTATAGCTAGAGAACAAAATGCTAATATCTATAACAAATATAGAAAATTAACTGCAGTAGCTATCAAAATTAACGGGTTATATACTATGAAAAGCTTTTTGTACAATAATAAGAAAAATGATATTTATGCAAGTGCAGTTAAGATGGCGAATAAGAAGAAATGGCATAGGGCATTGGGACACGTGAACTTTAAATACCTAAATAAAATAATTAATGATAAATTGGTAGAAGGATTGCCGGATAAAATAGGAAGTATGGAAATGAAATGTGCAAATTGTTTAGAGAGTAAGATGGCAAATGTACTGTTCGAAAAGAAAAGAACTAAGACGACGGAAATCTTAGAAATAATACATACAGATTTAAACGGTCCTCACAGTACGACCGGGTACGGAGGAGAAAAATATTTTCTTACATTTATTGATGATTATAGCAAATGCACTAGAATCTTTTGTATTAAAAATAAATCAGAAACAGCAGGGTGCCTAAAAGAATTTGTAAATTTAGTTGAAAATAAATTTAATAAAAAAAGTAAAGAAATTGCAATGTGTAATGGAAAAGAGTACTTGAATCGCGAAATTCTTCAATTTATTAAGTCCAAAGGAATAGAGTTATTGCCATGCCCACCCTACGTCCATGAATTAAATGGATTAGCGGAAAGATACAATAAATCAGCAATGGACATAGGTAGGTGTTTAATGAGGGAAACTAAAATACACAGAAGGTATTGGCCCGAAATAATGAAAACAGTGGCATACCTAAAAAATTGTACAATTATAAATACAGCGGAGAATAGAACTCCTTATGAAATATTTTTTGGCAAAAAACCTAATGTCGAACATTTAAAGATTTATGGCAGTCCAGTTTTTGTTAGGGTTCCGGGGTCTTTAAGAAAAAGTAAATGGGACGATAAATCCCAACTAGGAGTATTAGTAGGTTATGTTGAAAATGGTTATAGAGTTTTAATTAATAATAGAATAATTAACGTTAAACATGTTCAAGTAGTCGAGGAAAATACTAAATTAATTTGTTTAGAAAAAATCGATGATCAAAAGGATAGAGATTTGG
>JAWWEQ010046220.1:0-16616 GCA_035583055.1 Torymus tubicola | reverse complement strand
GCGTTCCTACTCCCGTGGTTATTACGTGTAGGCGTAGACCGAAACTGGAACACTACCGCGTTGACTTTACCGTCGTCACGTCATTGTAACCCGGACGTTACAAATCGTTAAAAATCTTATAGAATAATTTCTTTTTTCTAGTTGAATAAAGATAATTAATATTTTTAAAGTTACAGTCATCAGTAACTTTTATTAACTTAAATAAATTCATTTTTTAGGATGATTTTATTAATTCTGACAATTCAGTACCAGAATTTTTTATGCCAGATGACATCCTAGGTAGTGATGATGAAAGCAGTGACACATATTTTGATAAAAGTGTTATTAAAGAAAAACCCAAGAATTTAAAAGATTTAATAGAGAGTGAGAATTTTTTTGATACAATTACAGTGCCTACTTGTGTCAGTAGAGGAGAACTTTTGTTTATGATTTTAAAATTTAGCATGGTTAATAAATTTTCTTTGACACTTCTGTCAAAGTTGATGTCCTTAATTTATTCAATATTCAAGAAGCCTGTGCTTCCTGAATCACGTTACATGATCGATAAATTTTTTAATGTTAATGAAAGTACTTCTTTTAATGTAACGTGTTCGACTTGTAGTAATTACATTGGAAATTTAGATGATCTTGTTTCAGAAGCCGAGTGCAGTATTTGCAAAACAAAATGTGATTTATCTGATTCATCCCTTAACAATTTGTTTGCTATTATAGATCCATCGGATGCTATTGCTAATTTGATCCATACACATGAAACCGACTATGATAAAATTATTACAAGATGTCCTAAAAAGAATCACATAGAAGATATCTATGATGGGAAAATGTATCAAGAGTTCGTATCTCATATAGCCGAAGAAGATAAATTTCAATATGTGACTGCAACATTCAACAGCGATGGTGCTGCACCATTTAAATCTTCTCCACTGTTGCTTTGGCCAATATATCTCATGTTGAATGAGTTACCTGTACAAACAAGATTTAATAATATTATACCTTGTGCATTGTGGTTTAACAAAAAGAAGCCTAATATGTCAGTGTTTCTTGATGTTTTTGTCAACGTCATGAATAAATTATCGACAGAAGGAGTAGAATGCGTAGTCAATGATGAAAAAAAAAACATTAAAGTATTTTCATTACTTTGCTGTGTGGACTCAATTGCCAGGGCACCAATGCAGGGATTAACTCAATTCAATGGCAAGTACGGTTGCAATTGGTGTTGCATCCAACTGAATGGATTGGATCTACAAAATATCCTCTTCTGACATATATACCAGAAAATAGAACCCAAGAGAAAACGATAGAATATATGGAGTTATTAAATACAACTTCCAATTGTTCAGTATACAGCATAAAAAGAGTAGCTCCTCTTCTTAATCTTCCATTTTTCAACATTATTTATGGATTTGTGCCTGATTATATGCATAACATTTTACTAGGTGTTGCAAGACAAGTTACTGAATATTTAATAAAACCAAAAGATATTGACTTTAATCAGTCCATGATTGACAAAATAAAATCTCCTCATCAAATTTGCAGATTAACTTGACCCTTATCTGTCAAAAAATACTGGAAGGCCAGAGAGTGGGAAAACTACATTTTATTTTATAGTGTTCCACTTTATTCTTTTAAAATGGAAAAGAAGTATCAAGATTATTGAGCGTTGCTAGTCGAAAGTTTATTTATTCTATTAGGCACTGATATAACATATCAACAGTTGAATAAAGCAAATGAACTGTTACACACATTTGTCGCAAAAACTGAAGAGTATTTTACAGCAAAATCTATGACATTCAACGTACACCAGTTATTACATATTTGTGAAAGTGTAAAAAATTGGGGACGACTTTGGGCGCACTCAGCGTTTGCTTTTGAAACCGGAAACCACGAATTACTGCAAGCGATACAGTGTAGCAGGGGAGTTATTTTTCAAATAAGATTTATCAATATAAATCACAGTATTTCTATCTTAGAGAATCATGTGTTTAGTCAAACATTAGAAATCGCAAAAAAAGTATTGCAATAATATTTTAACAACAAAAGTTAAAAAAACTTAAAAAATATCTTCTGGAACATACTTTGGCAAAGGCATTGCTATTGAAAATAGTTTAAAAAATGAGTTGAATTTATCACATTCTTGTCAATCATATCATCGTATGGTCAAAGATGGGTGTGTATATGTATCAAGATTCAGAACAAATAAGCGTTCAGACAATTCAGTTGCCCAGTTATCAGATGGAAGATTTGTAAATATTCTAAAATTTTTAGTTGATGTCGAACAAAAAATTGAGTTAACTTTGGGTCATGTTATATGTCTTTCAAGAGGAAGTTTAAATAATTGTTCACATATAAAACGCATTAATTATATTGATTATAATAATACAGTAGCATTTGATACTAATAAGATTAAGTCAATATGTGTTTTCTTTCGAAATTCAAGGTGAAAAATTTTTATGTCAAGTACCTAATTTATATTATTATTAAACAGCTACATCAATAAAATTTAAATTAAAATTAAAATAATATTATAAGCAATGCGATCTGAACTTTATTATAAAATAGTCTCATGTGGATTAATGTAAGAATATATTAATATGAATATAAAAATGTAAATATAAAATACGTATTTTTTATACAAGGTAAATAAAACGATATATTATTATTATTATTATTATTATTATTATTTTCCTCTACCTTTTTAATATAAAATAATAAATAAATTAAATAAAATTAATAAAAAATAAATTTAACAGTACTTATGTGTATGAAAATTTTTTTTCTCCACATGGCGCGTAAAGTGCGTACTTTACGCCCTGCGGGCGAAAGAAAGCCTACGCATTTTACGCTTCTCGTGCAGAAAAAACTATAGGCACCACGGAAGGAAGTAAAGAATGCTTCAGATCGCATGTTTCTTTTACTTTACTTTACTTTTCCTCCCTAGGTGCGTAATTTACTATTTTTCGATTGTATATACGAACTTATAAATGAACTTATATAAGATCTTATATAAGTTCTTATATATGCAAAGTGTATCAATTTCGTACATAAGATCTTATATAAGAACTTATATAAGAACTAATATGAGTACTTATATAAGTACTTATATAAGAACTTTTATAAGATCTTATATAAGATCTTATGCAAGATTTTATATTAGAACGTATATAAGATCTTGTATATTATTTTATTAACGATCGTTACACGTATTTAAGATCTTATATTTACACGTAATTATATCGTTACAATTATCTAAAACCGATCTATGTATATGCTTATGTATCGCCATTCGGTCCAATATGGGTTTACATGACCCATAGGCCTTAGCAAAATAAAATTAGTATTCAATCAATCACTCCCCTGGTGGGCAAACGGTTATTGACGCCGTATCGACCGATGCTCAAGCGCGCACACGCTTTAAAAGCTAGCTGTGAGGATCTTCTGCTTCCGACCATGAAGTCCTGGTCAAGGTTGATCCTCAGTTATCGTCGTTGTGACTTGCGTAGTATAGTGATTCACTGTGTCACTTTCTGTCTCTCTTTCACCCATGGGCATGTATGTTCGCGACCGCGGAACAGTTATCGACGCCGTACAGTGCGGTGTTGCCGAGCACTATGTGCGTTTTCAATAATCTCTTGACAGGATACAGATAAAGGAACGTACGATCGCTGAAATCAAAGGTAAATAGGTTTAGAATAACGGGCAATTTAATTACTTTTTACCTAAGACAGCAGAAAAAATCAATAAAAAATTTATTGAAAAAAAAATTTTTTTTTTTTTAAATAAAATTTTTGTTTACGTTGCAATTCACAAAAAAAGAATGAAAATTCTTTGTTTTAGTAATTGTACACGTTTTTTTTATAGTATTATAAAAATTAAACATGAATTCATTTATAAATCAAAGCTAAAATGATTATAGTTGGCCAAAAATACTATTGCTATTAAAATTAAATATACTTATTTACTAGTTAAATACTTAATTATTTATTTATTATTACAATTAAAATTAAATACTATTAATATTAAAATCGTATTAAGTTAAACTTATTCATTACACAAAATTTAAATATCAGGAATGCACTAACATATATATAAAGATCATGTTTTCCGTCGATATAAATGTCAGTGGTGTCACTATCTTATGCTGGTTGTTTATAAAAATAAACACAGTTACATTAATGTTTATTATATAAATTTATTTGATACTGTAAAAAACCTCAAAAACTTACATATTTTTAGAAAGATCAATGTTTACGGTGACAGTAAGTATTTTTATTGAGCACAAAAAATGTACAAGTTTTCCTTGTAAAATAAATTATAATTTTTTAATGTCTTATAACTGAAATATATATTTAACTTAAACTAAAAACTTTAGTTTTTTATTGAAAATAAATTTTTAGGAATCTGATATACTTTCTTCATTGTTATCACTTTCGGTAGTGTCACTCTCTTGAAGTGGTTGCCTATAAAAGTAACATAATTAAAAGTAAAGCTTTTTACAGAAATTTTTTCCGTACAGTAAATAACCTCAGACACTTACGTATTTTCAAAAAATTTCTGTACTTTCTTTGAAACTTGTTGATTTTTATGAGATTTTAATCGATTTTCCAGTTTGATTAAAGATATTTTTGGATCTGACAGATAAATTGCTCGATTGAAAACATCCAGCAATCGATTTTCTCTACTATTTTGCCTAGCGTGTGATATCATATTTGTCCTATAGTATTTATGCCAGGATTCATTAGCATCTTCTACATAAGATGCAATCGGGATATCAAATGTACGAGCTATCTCACAACCGTGTTTTAGTACTTTATGCAGTGTAGAATTTAGTCGTGACCAAGGATACAATTTTTAATGCAGACAATATGTTTACCAGCAAAAGTTTTCCAGCTTATCTAGTTGAAGATACTTTTTGCTTTTGAAAGCAGATATTATGGTTGAAATTTTATCTATTAATTGAACATCGACACCAAGAGCTTCCGAAAAAAGTTTGGAATTTTGGAAACACTTTCTTGCAACATTCCCCGTGTTCGTGGTTCCGTATCCTTGCAACACTTGGTCGACTCTTACTCCAATTTTTTCATATACGTTTCCTTGAATAAGTTTTTTCTGAATTTCAAATCTACCTGTAAAAAATGAACGCATTTAGCAAGTTTTTTTCATTAAGTTTATTTTTAGTAACCATAATTTCATAAGCTTTGTTGAGAAAACCGCACATTTATGTTAATAAAAAAAGGACGCTCAACATACGATAGTTTCATTAAAACTTTGACGCTAAGTGAAAAAAATTACTTATAAGTACCTAGTCCACTATAATTTTGAATTTAAAAAGTTTGCAGTAAATTTTTATAGTTGTGAGTAATGAAAATATTTTTAAATAGATAATATAGATATTTTAATACAAATATTTTTAATACTTGAATTTATAAATGTGAAGTAGATGCTCAAATGCATTAATCTTACAATGCAAAAGTCCCAATCCAAAATTCAATGTTGATTCCTTTGCTGTAAATTTGTCATGAAGTTTACCAAATTCGTGCGTTGTTCGACCACAAATATAACATCGGCAAGTAACTTTGTTATCAGTAATTGTATTCAGGCATTTGCCATCAAGTAATGTTGTTGCAACGTTGAATTTCACCTTGTCCGACGTTCCATTTGGTAATATGAATTCATGAGGTAAAAGACGTCGGATACTTTCATCTATGCGATTATACTCTCAAAGAATAGTCTGATTATCTTCTTTTTCTAATGAAATTCTCAGTGGACGGCAAAAACAAACACTATGTGGTGTTGGATTAATCCAACATTTTGTGGAGACTTTACTTCGAAATTGAATACGTGTTACACTGCCTACAAGTAATGATTGTTGAGCACTCAAATTAACATTATCACTGTTTGCATAACCTTGATTAGGATTGCGATGTCCTGATGAGCTATCGAAACCAGAAGTTCCGATCATCTCTAAATTAAGCAAATCATGTTCGTCCCAACTGCAAGCTACATTTTCGCACAGTCTTTCAACTGTCTTATTTAATAAAATTTGCAAAGGGACAAACCTTGTATTTCAGAATTAGTATAATTTTCTGATTTACACTTAGCCATTGCTTTTTGTATGAATTTATAAGCAGGATAGACCGGACATTTTCTTTTTCTACTATCACTTACTGATAAATTGTACTGATTCATTATGTAATCAGACTCTAAATAAAATGCTAAAGCAGATTCATTGGAGTGTATATAACTTGTTATACTATTATCGCAATTTGCGTTTGTATTACTGTTTGAATCTCTTTCACCTTGTTCTTCTTCACGTTCAACACTATTGTTATCAGAATTATCATTTTCAATATTTTTCTTTTTTCCCAATCTTGCAGCTATTTCTACCACTTCATAATTATAATCATTCGATTTTAATAATTTATGAGCTCTTATCTATACAACACATATCTAGAAGCATTTTTTTTACACGACCATCACGCTTACCTTTATTTCCGTTGTTTTTTGATCGGTTACTTGACATTGTATCTAATTATAAATGAATTAGGAAAAAATTTAAAATTTATTTACTACGAAAGATTGAAAAATAACAAATAATTAAATTTTTTGTAAAAATATAGTAGTTTGTTATGAATGTACTAAAAAAATGTAAGTATTTATATAATAATAAAGAAATCATGAATATCTCATAAACAAATGAATATTAAAAATAACATTTAATAACCGTAATAATATTAAAAATTCTGATCAAATTAGAACGAGAAAACCAAATCAATTTTTGTTTATAAAATGTATAAGTACGCACTTTATATTTTAATAGAAATAATAATACAATTGTATCAAAAACAAAAGTTAAAAAATTTTGATTAACTTACCTTGATTTTATACCTTTGAAATATATTTACACTAACCTTAGAAATATATTTACACTACTCATATGTAAACAGCCTAGCTGGCGTGCTGACGTATAACAGTATCGCACCAACTAATTTTAAATTTTGCAACATTTATTGGCAACTTTTGATAAAAAGTGTAATACTGTCGCGTGTCGGAAGTTGAGGTGCATCGATGTGTGTAAGTGATGTGATAGTTGCAAGTTGTGGAAGCCGAATCGCCTAGTTTTTTATGCTGTCTGCAAAATCCTCTTTGATATCGGCCCCTGTTATCTGTCATTCCAGCGGCACATCTGGACTACTCTCGTTTACCCTACACTTTAACTTCTCGGATTACACTTCCTAAGACCGTCTTCGTAGTTGAGCGTTCCACGTCTTCACCTTCATTGGCTTCACCTTACGGATAGACAGAAAGCAGAAAACACATGGTTGAAACGACACTATCAAGGGCTTTCATGGAAGTCTGCTAATATTCTTTATACCAATATAGGTAAAGTTCACCTTTTTCACAAGGGTCAACATGAAATTTCGTTAAATTCTAATTATATAGTTATTTTAAAAAATCCTAGAGATAAATCCCAGATACAGTATCTCGCTCGCCAAGTGTATCCTGAAAACCCACAATTTCTACAGGAGGCTCATCTTGATGCAACTAAACATGCACACTCTTATGTATTGCTTGATTTAAGTCATGATACACCTGATAATTGTTGTTTTCGTAGTAATATATTTCCGTATGATAAATATAACTATGTTTATGTTTCCAAGAAATCTACAAAAGGCAGTGAACTTGGAAACAATATACCAGTCATACTTTTGTAATGGCGTCCAGTAGACACAATCGTCTTGGTAAAAAAATTTGAACATTTTCAAAGCGCTGTTTCATTTTGATAACAACCAGCGGCGTGTTTTATTACATAAACCCGACAAAAAACTTGTTATTCTCATTTGTGAATGTGGTTTAAATATTTTATGTGGTAACGTACCGTTGAATAAAAACTATAAAAATAAATCAAAAGAGTACACATTATTCTTAAGAAAATTAACTGATTCTACTCAAACTTTGAAAAATAAAAGAAAGTTGATTATCAAATACCAGAATTGTTTACCTCTTATCTTGGCACCTGTGATAAAACTATGGAGCATGCAAGAAAAATGATTTTGATCCCTGAAGAAAGTATAAATAACTTACACTTATCAAGTGAAAAAAGCAGATACCGTGCAAACACCCGGTACGCCTACATCACGATTAGACAGAGAAATGAGCAAAATTATAAATTAGACCTCATTTCAAGATGATGGTGAAAAATATGCAATGTACCAACAAACATTGGAGCGTTTTATGTATTATAAAAATAATGATGGTACAAAACAATTTCAAATGAACACCCCTAGAGTTATCGATGAAGTAAGTTGATGAGAATATAGTAAACAGTGTGCCAACAAAGTTTTAATTTAAAGCAAAACAGTTATTGCAACGATTGTTTGCTTTTGGTAATGTCACATGCGATGATCATGGTAAAATTTCTATAGATGGCAGTGTTGTCAAAGGTGGAAATATAGTAGATTTGATTAACGATACCGTTAGAAATAGAAAACAAGCGTTGTCTCGTGGTTATGGTCAGTTTGCCCAAACACTCCAAAAAGTAAATATACCCCGAGAATTTATTGTTAGCAACAAAATTTGGGAACTTGTTTCTTCACCACAATCTGGTAGCGATGACGAAGAAATCCAACAGTCTGATAATGAAAATCCTTCGAATAGGTCAACTCCAAAAAAGTTAAGAAAAAGATTATACCCCACCGAAACACCTAGACACGTCACAAAAGTTGGTATCTTCCATGGGATCACCTAGAGTAAACATTGAAGAAAACGATTTGATCACAGCTCTAGAGTCAAGTCCTGTTGATAATTTAATTAACCATTTACCTTTTGAAATACACGCTCCAGGGTACCGTTTTTGTGGACCTGGTACACGTTTAAACGAAAGGTTAGAGAAAGGTGAGAAAGGTATCAGCCCACTTGACAATTATTGTCGTGAACATATGCAAACAGTGGTGATAGTAGCAAAGCTGATTGCTTGTTGGCCAAGCATGCCTTTGCTCGATTGTTGTCTGAAACAGCTACAACTAACGATAGAAGTGTGGCTTTACTCACAACTTGTTGTATGATTAGTAAAATAACTTTTAACAAGTTTTCTTTGTACATTAAAAAATAATTTAAGAAAACGTAAAAAAGAAACTAAAAAAGTTTAAGAATAAGATAAATGAAAAAAAACATTGAATAATTTTCTCTATCGACCGCCGAAATCATCAGCTTATGCCGGTGCCTATAATCTTTTGAAAGCAATTGGTAAAAAACATGATCGCAAAAAAATTATTAAATGGTTTGAAAGTTAGGATGTTTATACTGTGCATAAACCTGTACGGCGTCATTTCCGACATTGGTTTTATGACGTTCATACCGCTTTTGATGTGTGGGAAGGAGATCTCGCCGATTTAAGATCATTAAAAACCTATAACGATGGTAATACGTATCTATTTGTGGTTATAGACGTTTTATTAAAATTTGCATGGGTTGAGCCTATATTCGTAACAAAACATCAAAAAGTGTCGCTACATCTTTAGAACGTATTTTGGCACGTTGTAAAGGACAACACCCTATGCTCTTTCAAACAGATAAAGGTAACGAATTTCTGGGCAAGGAGATGCAACAAGTTTTGAAAAAGCATAGTATAAATTATCGTGTGGTTAGAAATCCTGATATTAAAACGGCTGTGATTGAAAGGTTTAATAGAACATTGAAGGAACGATTATGGCGATATTTTACTCATACAAATACGTACAGGTATACTGATATTTTACAAAAAATTGTTACTGCTTACCATAATTCTTGCCATTCTGGTACTAAAATGGTTTCTACTAAAGTTAAGTTGTACAATACCGCAAAAGCATAGCAAAGACTAACTCAAAGATACAACACAACTTGTGTTCGATACCCTAAATTCAAGGTGGGGGACTTGGTACGTGTCAGTCGTGCCAAACTAGTGTTCAAGAAAGCATATGAAAGTGGTTGGACTTTGGAATTGTTCAGAATTATACGCATATCTGCCAAACGTCAACCACTTTATACTTTAGAAGATCTTGACGGTGAACCAATCGAAGGTTTTTTCTACGAGGAAGAACTTTCCAGAGTACAAAAAGATTTGGATACAGAATCATTTCAAATACACTCCGCAACAAAATTATCGCAACAAAATTTTTCATTGAAAAATTGCCATTTTTCAAATGCTTGTAACTCGGTCAATTTTCATCGTATTGAGATAATTTTTTTTTGTTTTGTAGAGAATTATGTTTACTTTCAGGAGAAAATGATGTCCAATAGCTGCGAGATAATGCCACATTGCTATGTCTTAATCAGACCTACCAACTTTTTTTTTCTTAAAAAATGCAATAGTTGGCGCGTTTACCTGGATTACCAAAAATTTTTTTTCGAAAAACCACAAATACCATCTTAAAGTACACTTTTCAACGAGTATTTTAAAAAAAATACGATTTAAGGCACGAATCAGAAGAAAAGAAGGATGCTGTTGCACAATTATCCCCTGGAATCTAACAGGTATGCAAAATCTTTTACAAGAAATTAATAATTTACCTAACATGAAAATCACTTACAATTCAAAATACAGCGTGGAGGGTTTATATAAATTGAATGAACTTTTCAAGGTACTTGAGAATTATTGGTTTTGAAAATCATATCTTATTAGTAGTTTACCGTCAATAATAAGAGTGTATAGCGATATTTGTGAACCTTATATTACAGATGATCTACACACATCTCTTTAACGCATAGTTCCTCTTAATATGAACGAGTATAAATATGGTAGCATTGAGATTAAAAACTTTACTACACCAATGTATATCCCATTGTTATCTACGTCATTTCAATCGATCACAATAGACATAAAGGACCAAGATGGAAACCCTATAGCATTCGATTATGGTACTTTGACAGTGACACTTCATTTTAAGTAATTGGGTAATTTGAAACAACTTATGATAACCAAAATTTCCGTGATCCATTCGATAATTATATTACAATAGATGCATCTATGCAAAAAGGAAAAGGTGTTGTAAGTTTTTTAAAAAGTGTCTATCGCAGTGTTTTACCTCTTGTAAAAAAAGGTAGCAAGGCTGTAGGAAAGGCTGTTGATAAAGAGGCTTTACGAACAGGTGTAAATATTTTAGATGACATTATACATGAGAAACCCTTTAAAGAATCTTTTCGTAATGATATTCGAGAATCAGGAAAGAATCTCAAAAGAAAAGCCGAAGAAAAATTGGATAAACTTATAAGTGGTTCAGGATATAAAACTAAGAGTCGGACACGGAAGCAACAGTCGACTGCAAACTCTGTTACAGTTAACACCAAAAACAGAAATCCTTCCACGGTTAAGGCAAAGAAGAAGAAATTTGGTATTAAAAAAAGACCCTTAAAAATAAAAGGAAAACTTTGAAATAAAAACGTACAGCACGTGATATTTTTTATGAATAATGGCTTTTCTACATAGTGGTTCGTGTGCAGTGAATTTATTTAGTGTACCGCCTACTCAAACAACGATTGAAAATTCAAATTATGTTCAATACAAACCAATATCATCGTTAACCGAAGGATCGCCAATAGAGTTTTCTATACCAGGAACTGGTGAATATATTGACCGTGCCCATACTCTGCTTAGTGTTCGTGTAACTATTGCACAAACAGTAACACCTCCTGAAACCATAGATAAATATGCCTTGAAAAATGTTGATCCTACAAATAATTTTATGCATTCGATATTTAACCAAGTTGATGTGTTTTTTAATCAAAAACCTGTTTCTCCACCCAATAACGCCTACGCTTATCGATCATACATTGAAACTTTATTAAACTATGGACCTGCAGCTAAAAAATCTCATCTCACCAGTGCACTATGGTATACCGACACCCCTGGAAAAATGGATGCTACAGATGCCGAAAACGAAGGTCTTTTAAGTCCCCGAAATCTTATGGGTAAACAGAAAAACATTGATATGATTGGGTATTTGCATTGTGATGTTTTCAATCAAGACAAATTATTAATTAACGGTGTTGAAGTACGTGTGCAACTCTTATCATCGTGAGATGGCTTTTGTCTTTTGAATCCGACAGGGCTCTATACAGCACAAATAACTGAAACTGCTCTTTTTGTATGACGTGACAGATTTAGTCCAAGTATTATATTAGCTCACGAAAAATCACTTTCAAAAACAACAGCTAAATTCCCCCTCACACGTGTAAAAGTTAAAGCTATTACAATACATAGTGGCATTCATGGAGAAACACTGGATAATGTCATTTTAGGACAATTACCAAAAAGAATTATTGTTGGTTTTGTAGAAAATAAAGCTTTTAACGGTGATAAGAATCTCAACCCGTTTAACTTTAAAAATTTCAATATAAATTACTTGTGTCTTTACATTGACGGTGTATATGTACCGTCTAAACCATTACAACCTGATTTTAAAACGAACAATATGTATGTTGATGCATATCATACTTTATTCTCTGGTACAGGTATCCATTATTTAAATGAGGGTAACTTGATCTCGCGTGAGGCTTTTGCAAATGGATATTGTCTTTTCGCTTTCGATTTGACACCTGATTTGTCAGCAAATCAAGATACACAATGGAATTTAGTAAAACATGGTAGTGTAAGAATTGATGTACGTTTTGATGATCCATTAAATAGTACTGTAAATTGTATAATATATGCTTAATATGAAAATATACTTGAAATTGATTCGTCACGTCAAGTTCTCGTGGACTATAGTGGGTGTGGTGGTGGGGGAAAGTTTATAAAAGGAGAGAGAGGTTTTCTGATGCGTTAGTCGTTGATTGGATGTGTATGTTGAAAACTGTGAAAATGGATGTCGTTGTAGATATACAGTGTGTCAAAGATTATAAGAACTGCGTGTTGGCAGTTCTTTCGTTAGATTAGAATTTCATAGGGCACTGGATTATTTCTCCAATTAGACAAATAACTGTACTATGTGAAGAGGCTAGAAAAGAAAACGATTGGTTATTACGAAACCATCACGGTTTGGACTGGATTGATCAATGTATTTCCGAAAAAGTGTTGTTCAAAAACCTAATAGAAATTTGTAAGAGAGCAAACAAAATTTATGTTCGTGGTAGTATCAAAGTGACAATTTTACGAAAAATGACTACACGACACATTATAAATTTAGAATTTGAAGAAGGTTGTTCACCATTTCACAAACTCACAGCATCTAGTAATTACTGTATGCAGCATGTCTTAAAATCTTGCTTCTCAAAGTATAGTTGTGTTTTGAACAACGCCTCTAAGTTAAAAATGTGGTTGAATAGACGTAGTAAAACACAAACTGCTGAAGAAGAATTTATCTTTGAACCACCTATTAATTTCTGTGATGAACAATATACAACTTTGCATTGGTTCGCTATTTATGTCAATAAAAATGTCGATGCTTGGTACTTTGATAGTTTTGGTGTGCCTCCTTACATACCCGCTCATATAAACCGCATTCGAAAAAATGTTAGAAAATTTCGATTGAATTGATAACTACAAAGTGAAACTTGAGATACATGTGGCTATTTTTGTTTCATGTTCTTACATTACATGTCTGTGGGACTTGGAATTGGACGTTTTCTCCAAAATTTGTCCTGCAACTTGCGCAAAAATTATCAAATTGTTAGAAATTATGTTTCAAAATTACATAGTCGACATATGTCCCCACTACTACCGCACCCCTTCCATTAGCATACTGCTCAAATTGTATTGGCGACATATTTTTCCACTACTATCGTATCCCTTCCATTAACAAACCCTCCCCCACCATCTGTATGAATAGTATAAAAGAAAGGGTCCAGTACAGGCTATTCATTAGTTCAGTCAATCACTCCTGCTGAAAATAATACACAAGATGGCTGGTCAAGGCAAACGTAGATACGAGGCAATGGCTAGTCAACATAGTTCTACCAAATATCATTGCCATCAGCTCCTACCGATAGTATACGGACTATCATTACAGAATGATGAAGTAAATCTTATCCCTTTGCGTCATGGTGGTCAATATATTATATATAAAAGTGGTTATAGATTCTTTTGTTAGCTTGGAAGTTTCACTGCAATGCTAATTAATCAAATTTGATATTTTATTTGTTATTAAATAGTTATAAATAAACAAATTGCATAAAAATGAGGTTTTTTAAGAAAAAAATCATTTTTCAACTTATTTGCCGTTCAATTTTCATAAAAATTTTTAGTGAAGGGTTTATACGGTTGCCGATTACGAATCCGTGATCCGAAAACGTTTATTCAGGGGTTTTTGGGATCTCTGAGAATGAATATGAAATCGGATTTTTGATTTTCCGACATTCAAGATGGCGGAATCAACATGGCGGATTAGAAATTTTAAAAATAACGTATTTCATACTGAAAATCTTCACGAAAGAGATTTTCGAAGCAGCTGTGAATAAATTTGATGTTATATTCACATTCTTAGATCCTGACAATCCCCGAAAAACTTTTTTAGACCAAAATACACCAACGATCTTAAAAATTTCTAAATTAACATTTTCAGACACAAATACGTTACTTTTCAATTTTCGGTATATCATTTTGGAATTCCAAAATTAAAATTCTAATTGTATATTCTTATTTAGTAACTCTGAATACTTCCGAGTAAAAAATTCCATCTCGCTTCAATTGTATTGAATTTTTTTGTGCATAAAAAGCCAAACATACACTACTAGTTTTTGAATTACTGAATAATTTTCAAATACTAAAAATAAGTATTCATAAAAAATTAACAATTTTTGTTATTTCACAACTCTGTAAAAAGACATTATTTATTCAAAAAAATTATAATCAAATATTTCATAATTCATGTGAATATTTTTTTTCTAACTTTTCCTTGTTGGAAGTACTATTTGAGTGTCAGGTTAACAAAATTGAGAAAAAATTGTGTTAGCGAATTTTTTCGTAAAAAAAACATTTTTCTCTGTCACTGGGATTGCTTGCGAGATGGCTGATCAGCCCCAAGTGAGTACCGTTAATTACTCGGCGCGTTGAATATTATTGCGGGTGCGACCCTCGCGGTGAAGTTGTTGCGGCAAGCGTAAAGTCTCGGCCTACGCGTTAGATTATTATTAACTACTTTTCGTTGAATAAACAGATTATTGTTTTATCTTATATATCGAGTCATGCGTTTTCATTTAGAGAGCCTGACCCGTGCATGCTTTCCTGGATACCACCCTCTACCCTTTTCAGCTGCAGCTAGCCGAGGGCATCGACTCCTGGAGGAGCAAAGGAGAGAGAGAGAGAGTGAGAGAGAGAGAGTGAGAGAGAGAGAGAGTGAGAGAGAGAGAGACATAGCCGCGGTTCGAAAGACGCGGCGTTGTACGGGAGAATCGGCTGCTAGAAGGTAAGGCTAGGTGTAGCAGGCAGCCGATCATTCTCGCACCGGAGTTTGCAGCAGTGCTATCGAGCAAGGGGCGCTTGAGTAGGAAGAAGCCTGAGCTCTCTACAATGAAAGCTTAAGGAAAGTGTTCGTTCCTTGTACCACTGCCAACTGCCAACTGCCGGACAACAGGGTTTCTTCGACGTAGAACCCTTAGCAAGTGACCGTAAGAGTATATTACGTGTCTAGAATCCTACCCCGTTACAGTGTAAAAAGATGAATATTTCTGTGTATTTTAGACATTTCAAATCCTTTTTATAAGTTAAGTTGCAAGAAATCAATTTTAAATCAGCATGTTAAATATAGTAAAAAGTTTTATTTTGATTACACTCACATATTTTCTACCTATACCAATTTTATGTAAAATCAAATCCTGATAAGTAGGAGCGAAAAATCATCTATTTTCATCAATTTTAAATATTTAAAATCTCGTTTACGGATTTAAGTTTTACAAGAAAATGTTTTTTTTTGTGTTATAGCTAATTCTGATGTATGAGAGCAAAAAGCATTTTCGGCTGGCAAAAGCGAGACAATTTTCGGTAATTTTGATTTTATGAAAAATAAATAAATAAATAAATAAAACACAAAAATTGAATAGATCTTTTTATGTTCTTATATCATATGAAATTTAAAAAAAAAACGACCAGATTCGTTCAATTTTTCGACGGTTAATCTGGAAACCCGATTACATACAAACGTACAAACTTACATACATTTTAAAATCATTGTCACGCATTTATTCTTTATTTTAAATTAACGTTAAAATTTAATAGAAGTACTGATTCTATTTAAAATTAAAGAAGTGTACTGCATAAGCGCTATAATGCTATTATAGAGCCAAAGCCTGCACGATTTTCGTCGGCGGTCACTGCGACTGTCGGGCGCCCCCTCTCACTCCCCTGGACAATGTTTTGTCCTGAGAAGGACAGATTAAAAAATATAATAAAATAGTTGTTCCTATAATCTGTCCTGAGAAGGACAGATTAAAAAATATAATGAAATAGTTGTTGGTGAAGAGCAGTTGAAAGTTGTTCCCTCTGGTATATATTGAATTATCCAGGTATCTGAAACAAAAAAAAATCAAATATTTAAATATATTTATATATATAATAGAAAGAGAGAAAGCGAGAGAGAGAGAAAGCGAGAGAGAAAGAAAGCGAGAGAGGACGATGCGCACGAGGAAATGACGCGCACACACGAAAA
>JAWWEQ010046209.1:0-16617 GCA_035583055.1 Torymus tubicola | reverse complement strand
TGAAAAAATTCAGGGTAACATATGGGATGGTTACGAAGCGATTTAGGTGATTTTAAAAGAAAAAAAAATGTTGACCTGTCGATTCACCTGAGAACGGCCCATATATATAAGTATATATTGAGAGGAGAAATAAAAATACTATTAGGAGAAAGCAGCAGACTAGAGCACGCGTCTATACTTTTGTACATTCTATATACCTATACTTAGGTCTTCTTTAGGGGTGTGTATAAGTATACCATGTACACATCTTATTTGCGGCAGGTGCAAAAAGAGGGGTTGATTAAGCTTATAAATAAGCTGATATTTTTTGGTAGCGCTATATACGTATATAGATCGTTACGATGCGCATATATACAACTAAACAACGTGTGCATATACGCATCTTATATTACTATCTATATATTCTTGAACTCTTAAAAAAAAAGTAAAAATATTAGCGAGTAAGAATATCCGTTTCTCTCTCTCTCCCTCTGTCTCTCTCTTTCATTTTTAAACGTTATTAAAGATAGGAAGTTATGAAATCAATCAACAAATTGTCGAGTATTTAAAAATCAGTCAAATTTTTGTTGATTTTCTGCTAAATACGCATACTTGCCGGGTGCGTTGTTTTGTAGTTTTTAGGTGATCAATTAGAATGTTTATTCAATTTTTTTTTAATAATTTTCACTATTAAAATTCATAATTTTTTTTATTATACTTATGGAATCCTTAACAATATCGTAACGATATTTGGTTAAAACAATATTTTCAATTTCCAAGGGAAATAATTTTTTTTTTAATTTTCTTTTATCGCGTCCGGTAAGTATGCGTATTTAGCAGAAAATCAGCGAAAATTTGAAAGTAATTTTAGAGTTAAGTATGTCACGATTATCATTACTTGTATCATGACATTATCACGGACATAATTGCCTTCATACACAAAAAAGTTATTATTTAATTTGTCACTCCTTAGTGATATTCACAACTTAGGACAAAATCTCCCTGGTAGAAATCGATTCCACTATTTACCTAATAAATAGCTAGTTTCTCCAATAATTGCTAAAAACTAGACACTTTTCTTGGCTATTTCTATCCATCAACGAAACCATTTTTTCGCTCATATTCTCCATTTAATAGGCGGAATAATAGAGTTAGTTTTTTCACAAATTTACATTAGCTTATTTATGAGTATTTAAAAGATATTAAAGTTGGCTAGTTGTTTTACTTAGGAAATGGCTAAGAGACTTACTATTATGACGAGGAGTAAGAGAGACAGAATCAAACAGTAAAATCATTGTTTTCGTTTATATCGCCTAAAGCAGTACTATAAACGAATTAAACACCAGTAATTTGTATTTACATTTTAGTTGGCCATCTTCTTTTAATGTTTGTTTTTAAATATATGATCTAATGACAGAGAAAATTTAGTAGAAGTATTTTCCGGTTATGTTATTTCCATTAAATAGAGAATATGACCGAAAAAATCGTTTTATCCCTACCTAGAAATCAGCTATTTTTACTGGCTTTTTATTATTTTCCTGTCCATTTCTGATAGAGAAATTTCTACCGGGGTTACAGAATTTGCAATCTATAAACGTACCGGCAAAAAATGTCTAACAACGTTCTGTAAAACTATCATAGGGATTGATTTCAATATCCCAATATGGATTTTATCGTACAAAAATAATAAATCTTAAAGTGGACACTGACCTAACAAAATATTTTAATTATAATGATAAATTTTTAAATAAATAAAATTATGAATTAAAATCTTATTGCATCAATTTGAACGTTTACGCTCAAAGAATGAAAACACTCATTTTTCAGTGTTTACTCTCAAAATTCAGTGTTTAAACTCTACATGCTGATGAGGCGCTGGAGTGGGCATAGGTGACGGTGAAGAATTTTTGGTCTGAAAATTTGACCGATGTAGAGCCCAAGTAGCGACATCTTCACTAATTCACCCTCTCATAAGAAGTTATCACTTCAAAAAGATCTTAACAAGTAAATAGAAATTTCAAAATTCGAATCTTATTTTGATTCGTACAAAGCTTATAGAATATAGTTGTTCATAATATTATCTTAAAATTATTTATTTAAGTTAAAAAATCGAATTTTCGTGAACTTTTATTCCGCCCCCCCCCCCCCCTTCTCGGGGCCTAAATTCGCCGCTTTGCTATTAGAGTATCCGTAAAACGGATATTTTACTGTTACAGCATCCAAAAAATTATTTTCGTTTTAAACAAACAATGCGTAAAAATAAACTTAAACTTAAATATTAATATGTGTACAAATATTTATTTAAAAAAATAACATGTCCAACATGTGCACTCGTTTAATTCTTAACTTCTAATAATGACTCATTTCTGATAATATTCGAAGGAATTAATATTTTTAAGCGAATCAAAGGATAAAGTTTTTTCATCTAATTTCTATTTACTTCACATTATCAATTATAATCTGATACATTAAACTGTATATTTATTTGAGGCTCCGTGGGCACCTCTTGATTTTACATAATAAAAAAAATTGCTCTATTGTCTCCAGAGCCTAATCAACATAATCCTAGTATTAATATTATTCTGTGTATGAGCACTAATGCGTCAATTAAAACTCTTTAATAATTTTTAATTAAAAAATAATTGATTTTAATAATAAACTACACGTTTTTCATCAAATTCTTAAAAAATTTCAACTTACATGTTTAGTTTTCTGATTAAGATTAACTTCCCATTAAAAAACGAATCAGTTACTTCGTTGCTGAATCATTTACGGCAGAAAATACAGTGCCTGATTCTCTGATTATCTCTCAATATCATGGAACTGTAATTCTTTGCGCATAAAAAGTACTAATCCAAAGTAAATATACATCACCTAACCGCTCCGAGCAATGAGCTCCAGACCATCCCACTATTATCCTACCACCTCTTTTATCATTTACACCTTTATAATGATCCCTTTATACCTGCATTATTAACTTACACGATCATACACCTGCATGATTATTTGATATGACTGCAACGCACACTCGCACCCTTCTTGCGTACGGAAAACACAAATCTATTGATCCGCGTTTACGGTGGCATCAGTCGCTCGGGATTTCCGGTGGTACCGTGACAATGGAGATCTTTGATAGTCCATATTACAGCATCAATAAACGACTGTTGAAAGTTTTGGGTTTGTGGCCGTATCTTAGCCGGACGCGAAAGAACATCTCGCTTGCTATTTTCACGGTTGTCGCGTTCTCTCTTATCATACCTATTGTAAGTTTCCACGTTACTCCTTACGTAACTTTGAATTCTGTGACATTATTTTTTGTGCCACACTTTTCTTTTAACTGCGATGGTCAGGGTTCGTCTTACAAAAAAAAAAGATATATAAAAAATTGTTGACGAGTGTTTTTCAAAAAATCTTAATTATTTCGTCTTTTAAAATCTTCGTAAATTATCAGTTATGAAAGGGAAACTTTTAGGTTGATTTAGAAATTGGCTCAAATTCGCTAGGAATTGTCTAAGTTTTCTGTCGAAGTTGTGTCAGCTGATTACACTAGTTGACGCCACGAAGAAATTCAAATCCATCTTGGAGATGATACGTAGCTCTAGCAAGACGCATAGATACAGGAACCTGATCATAGAATATTTATATTGTTCACACTATATATAATAGTTTTACTATTATTGAAGAGTATAAATGAAAATTTTTTGCCCTTGATGGTTGAGATGGTAATAGACATTCAGTTATATTAAACAGTACTGAAAACTTTTTACCCATGACAGTTCAAACTACTTCTTTATACTGATAGAACTTGAATTAATAAGGTTCACATTTGCCGGGTCCCGGGTAGACAGAAAATAAAATTTCTGTATTTCCTAGCGTGTATTTTTTTTCAAATGATTTGCGCGTTAGAAGTGTCTGATATACTTTTGATAATAATTAAATATGTGCATAACTGGCTAAAAGAGCCTCTCAAGGGTTTCGTCTCTTTTTGGGTGCGTCATCAAGTATTATATTAAAGACACTGCGGAAGTACATCTTGTATATGTAAATTGCCTCTAAAATAAAGCTCTTTCAGGGTTAATTGGAGTTCTATCGCATGCTACCTGTAAGTAAGCCGAAGAAAGACAATTATTAAGCGGATATTTATTTCTTAATCGTTAGGTCTAGGTTCTGTGCAATAATAGAGATGGCTGGGGTTTTCTTTAGCCTTTCGAGTCTCCATACTGATGGAAAACGAAAATAATGATAACATTTTTGTCGCCATCGGATTTTTTAATTAACAGTTACATCAGAATTAGTAGATTTTAAGCTATGAAAATTAACATGGTAAGATTTTTCTTCTAGAACAATTTACACTGAAAGTAAGAATGTCAAATGTCAAGGAATATTTTAAATCACTTGGAATTAAATAGGCTATCAGAATATATTTAACCAATTTGTATATTTTTATCATTTGTGTTTTAGTTAGCAGGACTGTTGAGAGCATGGGGCCAAGATCTGGTTGAAGTGATTGAAAATGCTGTAGGAGCTTTGTATTTTTTAGCTATATACTCCAAATACTTGTCAGCGTATCTTTTCGAAGATAGAGTAAGTGCATAATATCAATCATGAATTTATCTTCATTTTATTTTTCATTAAGGTATAATATTTTACAAATAATATATTGTTTTGGTAGATTAAATTAGTATATGAGCAAACAGCTCGAGATTGGCAATCGCTGGATGAAAAAGATGAGTTAAAAATTTTACATCAATTTGCACAGGAAGGACGATTTCTGACTATCATATACGTACGCAGGATAAGTTATTGGGATATTATTCTAAAAATTTTTTAACAATTGAATTTCGTTTTATTATTAATATGAATACTATCCATTCTTATTCAAGATCCTAGTTTCTAATTTGCACTTATTAACATTGTTGAAAATCATAAAAATTATTATTTAAAAAAGTAAAAATTCCATGTATCGGCTGTGTTCCATGAGCGCTATTATAAAAATGAGAAACTTATTTATAAAAAAAAAAAAAAAGTTTACGAATAAATTTTCCTCCTTGAATACATGTTTCCTCTTAGTTAAATAATTTACATCATTACTATAAGCAAAAATATCACTAATAAAATATCTCACGTCTGAAATTTTAGTTTTATGCAGCTGCGAGTTAAAGAAGAGAGTGGAATAATATTTTATCGAAAGCAACTTTGTTCCAGGTATTGTATTCAGCGTTCGCTGTTCTCGTATTTAACGGTTTCCCGTTCATCCCATTCGCTCTCGATGTGTTGTTCCCGGCAAACGAATCGCATACACGAGTCTATCCATATCATCCAAACTACTTCATCATTGATGACATCAAGTACTACTATGAACTCTTCTTATTCCATGGCTCGATTGTCGTGGCAATGACGACTTTGGCAGTAGCTGCCATCGACAGCATGGTGGTAGCCAACATCAAACATGCCTGTGGGTTGTTCGCCATTGTCTGGTATATTATCGTCAAACAATATCGTGATTAAGATATATAGAGTTAAGTTTAATGCGTTTTGACAAAGTTACTCTTGTCATTGTTGTCAAAACATTTGAGAATTATGACTTTATAAATATGGATTTTATCTGGGAACCTGTAAAATCGATAAGACGAGTATTTTAATCGGATAACTGGTATTGTATCTATTGGAAAGGATATAATAAAAGTCTACGACACAATAAACGGGCTCACAATCCAGCTATTCTTTGTTAGAAATTGATACACGTCGCACATAATAAGGACACGCCTCGAACATCTCGTAATAACGGCAATCACTACTACACTACTCACCGATGCTCAAATTCAAAATAGCAGTCGGAAAATGTCCTCAAGACAATCATTTTTGACAACATTCCAATTTAGGACTTAAAAATAGTGTATTTGAATACCTTTACGGGTGAAGGTAGACTGGAAGAATTACAGAAGGTTTTTTTTTGAAAAAGGAAATGATATAAAAAATCAAATTATAAATAAATCGAATCATGTTAAAAAATTAAATAATATCACATAATCAAATAACGTCAAAAAATCAAATCATATGACACACTCAAAATATTCGAAAAATAATTGAGGAAACATGACAAACAATTCAAACATCAACTTCAAATAATTTTTTATTTGATATTGTTTATATTCATTGTATTTGAGAAAACTGAAAATTTTAGTTTTAACCTTCATTTTCCACCCCTTAGACGTTTTTAATCTAAGAACTAAACACCAGAGTGGATTCAGCTAGATCAAAAACTCCTTATAGAAAAAAATTTTGATGGAATTTGGTAAAGAATTGGCCCAAAAACTGAAAAATGCTTACTAGTCAACCGGTTAATGCATAAAAAGTGTATATGTTTGAGTATACAATGTATATGATCTAAGTATCCATGGTTAATGAAAGTAAATTAGTTATAAATAAAGGAGGTCTTTTAAATATAAACTATATATATACCAACAGTTATTAAGGATATTTCAAAAATTTTAAATAACCGAAAACGTTTGATTGAGTCACGATACATAAAAATTATTAAAAATATTTGGTATAAACATTTATATTCATTTTAATCACACACATACTTGTACACGCAGTAAAATGGACTATTAGTAATAACTATCATACTTATCTACTAAAGCAAGAACAATTAGTATTCCTAGGTCATTTAATATACTAGCAAGATCATGCGCGCTTCGAGCGCTTTTTTTTTAGTATAACAATGTATCGCAATAGTATTGCAATATTATATTACATTTTTTTTATAATATTCTGAGATTTATATAATTTTACAGAGAAAATATTATTATATTTATTATCTTATTATTTGCAATAAAAGCAAATTTTGAGATTAGGGTTTCTACTGAAATACAATTTTTGCAGCTTTCTATTATGTAAAAACAGGTTCTAACAAAAAATATACTTCTAATTTCTATTTTTCTAGTTTAATTGTTAAACGATTTAAACGTCGAGCTAAATTCAGCGTCGGCCAACCACGAGCTTATAGCCTATCGGACTCAACCAATCCCAAACGTTTTATTTTGGCTTCAACTTTCCTTCATCATTTTTTTAAAGAGAGATTATTAATAATTATTGGTAAAAATCGATTAATAATTAAAATAAACAACAAGGTGTAACTTAGTCAAAACAATTCATATTTAGCAAAATTCAATAAAATTTAAACAGTTTGGTATAGTTTTGTGCGGCATAAATTTTTTACACTATAAATGATTCTTTAGTACTGTTTAATTTTATAGTAGGTCTAAGAATTATTTGCATCTGTTATTTAATGAATTTGAATTCTGAATCTAAAAGAAATATGAATTTTGTAGCTCTGTTTGAATTATGTATTTTAGTTACAGATTAGAGAGAATCGGTCGGATAACTAATCCTGAAAAAGACGGCGAATTCAATCTTGTCAGCGATGAGTCAGTTCAATACAGCACCAGAAGAGTTTGCGATATGCATAGAAACTCCTTAAAGTTGAGCTATAAAAATACTTATTAAAATTCTTATTAATATTAAAATATTAAAAAGATAACTCGTAATTGAAAAGTTTGACAAAATATCATAATTATTAGTACTATTAAGTTTATATTATTATAAAAAATATAAGTTTTTTTTATGTTATTTATCTTTCGGTACTCATACGCTTAGCGCAATCATTGTACTTAGTCAATCCGACCTAAAGATTAGGTGCATACGGAAGTTTCAATCACCAATCCCAGGCTTCAGGTTCGCTTTCCGGAAAACATTTTTGAGAAAATGCCTCCGAAAAATTTGCGCTAGCAGGGAATCGAACGTGAGCCCTAAGCGATGTTTGTTTTGCGAAGCAAGCACCTTGCCGTCTAAGCGAGTGTCTACATAGCGTCTCATGTTCCATGTCTCTTGTCCCATGTCTAAAGAAGGAAAAAAATCGTTGTCTGACATCTAGTGCATTCATAAACTGCGGTAGAAATCAAACAGGCCTGTTGTTACCGCATATGGAACATGAGACGCTATGTAGACACTCGCTAAGCCAAACACCGCTCGAAAAAAAGTTTAATCAACGACTTAATTTCGAAATTTGCCATTTTATTTATTACATGTAATAATTTCTAGTGCACTAGAAATAGATTTAGAAAATAAATGATCAAAAATTACCAAATTTCTAATTTTTTAGAAGCGTCGACAGGATACAGGACTCTTTTAGCCTTAGTTTTTTAGTTGTCATGCTCGGTGGCAGTGTTGGCATCGCTATGCTCATGTTTGATGTAAGAATGAAAGAAATATTATTTCTTTCACCATGATTGTAATTGTTATAAAGGCTCAATGCATATTTTTCCAGGTATTATGCTGTTTAGAAGTTCCTATAAAGCTCGTAATTGCCGCCGTATTATTAATTGGGATAAAGATATGTTTATTCTATATGAATTGGATTGTTCAAAAAGTAATAGACAGCAGTGAAGAAGTTTTTACTGCCGCGTGAGTATCTTTTACTTTCTACTATATTCTGTTTCAATTATATAATTACGAAAGAAAGTGAGAAATATCATTGTAATTTTATATTATAGGTATTACAGTGATTGGTATAATTTGTCTGCAAATGCTCGAAAGTTTATATTCATAATACTTCAAAAAAGTCTAAAACCTTGTTATCTATCTGCTGGCAATATATGTGAATTGAATTTGCAAAAGTTTGCGGCAGTAAGAATATAATTATAATTCTAATACTATAATCACATAATGCATTGCATGATACATTTTGTCTCTTGAAAATCTTTATAGTTAAATAACCCATTATTTGTGGATAAAGAGTTATATTACATACTGTTTTAGGTCGTAAAAACTTCGGTATCTTACGCTACAGTAATGTTATCAATAGATGCAGAAGAGACGTGAAGAATGTCAATGATTTCATCTTGCTAAAAATATTTACGTATGTTCAAACGTATGACCAGGCGTATACTAAATATTTTGAGCAGGGCGTGATTAAAAATATATCACTAATCTATGTATTATAAACTATCACTGTATTATTGTATGGAAACATAAATTATATTTTAAGTACAACAATTTTTATTTTAACATATAAAAATCAATTTTTAGTTTTTGCAATCAAATGTTTTATTAATAAGTATTTTGTATTCAAACATTTTCTAAAACCTGATTTTTAACGTGGGGCGCTACAAAAAGCGTTGTAAAGAATAAATGCAAGTGGACTAAAGCGGAGCGTGCGAGTGTTCAAACAGAGCAAACCTTTGAGTTTCTTGAAAAGCGCGCTACGGCGATCATGCATGACGTCGAACGAGCGCTTGCGAAGTTTCTAATGAGCCCGTCCTTGGAGGGGAGAGACTAGCCAGGGATTGAGGAGACGAGCCAATCAGAGACAGAGGTAGAGTAGTATTATTCTTTTTAGTAGTTTTTCTTCTTATGGATTCGAGAACAAGTAAGTGTAGTACGATATCCTGTGAATGCTGGTACTTACCAGTGGGTCAAATGAGTACTGAGATCCAGAGAGATAAAACAAGAGAGAGAGAGAGAGAGTATGACAGGACGTTATAGCGACTTGTGCCTGCATGCACAAAATATTTTGTTATAAACAGTTAAAAAGAACATTTTTTTTCTTCTTTTAAAGCTTCTATGTTTCACAATATTTTTTCTTTTGATATAGTTTTCCAAAAGTGTTAATTAAAATTAGTATCGTTCAACGCTAAACATGAACTAGCTGTCTATGTAAAAACGAAGTTTTTACATTACAGGCACGACCGCACTGCTCAGGAGAATCTTGTATTTTCACCGGAGTGAAAAATGCAACATTTCAAATACTTATAAAAGCTTAATGTATAATAATAATAATATTATATAGTCCCATTTATGTAAGTCGATTAATAAGCGAAAATTGACTGCATAGTGCAGTGAAACATTAAAAAATCGTTTTTATAGATTTAACTCATCAGGAATTCATTTTACATGAAAATGCTAAATAGGAAAAAGTATTTTTTTAATATTATCTACAAACTTTTGTATGTAATATTTTGGCGTGAAATCAAGTCCTGTTGAATTATATCCGAAAATTGTCCATTTTATGTATATTTAGTCGTTTAAAATCGTTCTTATGGGTCTAACTCGTCAACAATTCATTTTATATCATTTGAAAAGATATCTTCTTTAAAACTCGGAACATGACGTTTTGCAACAATTCTGAAGGCGGAATTATTTTTAGCAAATCCATAAGAATCACATATCTATAACATCTATTCATTTTGTAATTTCACCTTGGAAAACTGTATAAATATGTATAAGTCATATATTTTTTTATCAAATTTCTATGAAATTTAAAAATTTAAAAAAAGATTATAACAATACACATTTAATTATCTGCTTCGAATTCAGCGGCTATCAAAACAAATCGTTTATTATATCAATAAATTATTCAAAATAGAAGATACACTACCGAAAATCAAACGTGTCATTAGAGATAAATACCTTGATTACTAATGAATAAAAACAGTTAGTTTTACGATCCAACGTAATGGCACGCTTATACCTCTATTATTAAAAGCCTATCTGTATACAAATTTATCGATGAATTACTTAACCCCGCTCTTTACTTATGTAATATAAAACTTGTCTGCGTCAATTGGAACTCAACGCAGCACCAGCTGTTTGCTTCTACGTACAGGAATATGGAGATCTTCGATAGCTCGTACTACAGGATCAACAAGCAGCTGTTAAATCTTACGGGGTTGTGGCCGTATCTTAGCCGAACACGGAAGAACATCTCGCTTGTAATTTTCACGGCCGTCACATTCTCTCTTGTCATACCAATCGTAAGTTATAATCATTTCCTCTTCAATTACGTATTTTCGAGTATGTGAAATCGCTTCGACAGTTAGAAAATTTTTCTAATATTTTTGTATAATAGGTACAACCGCTACTATTTGAGAGAACCTTATATCTTTAACATTACAAAAACTGTTCATTTCTAATACAAATGTATTCAATTTTGGCGATAACTGATTTGATTGTATTTAAGCGTTACACTCGTTCTTTTAAATTTTACTTGCTGCAAATTGTTTTACGCAAAAATTATATTTTAGGAATATTTTAGTGTTAAGAGTTGTATTCATGAGTCTAGCTCATTATAAACTGATTGTACATCAAAAGGTTTAATAGACAAAGTTTCTTCATTATTATGTAACTTATCAGACATCTTTATATAAAATCAAACCCTGTTAGGTAATAATCATAATAAAATAATAATTAATGCGCTAGCCTAAGGACAGTTTAAAATGTATTGTTGTTGTAGGAAAAGATATTGGTAGAAATAGAATGGTAAGTCTATTTATTATAGAAGTATTATTAACTTTTTCTCTATTTCAATTGTTTAAAAATTATTCAGTATTCTCGACATGTAAATTAATAACACAACTTTTTTATTGAAAATAATATTTCGAAACAGTAGAACTGACAGGCTGTCCTGACTGATTTCGTGAATTTTTCTTGTAATGTATGGTTAATAGAGATTAAAAAATTCTAATTTATGTTTGAAGATGATTATCATTTGTATTTTAGTTTGCAGGATTATTAATAGCATGGGGCAAGGATATAGAAAAAGTTATTGAAAGTTCTGCCGGAACTTTGTATTTTTTAGCAATATACTCTAAATACTTGTCAGCGTATCTTTTCGAAGATAGAGTAAGTACATAATTAATTTTTGCATAATACCAATTATAAATTTGTCTTCACGTTATTTTTTATTGGGGTATAATATTTTACAAAAAATATGTTCTTTTGTAGATTAAATTAGTATATGAGCAAACAGCTCGTGATTGGCAATCACTGAATGAGAAAGAAGAGTTAAACATTTTACACCGCCATTCACAAGAGGGACGATGGTTAACTATTACATATGTACGTAGAGTAAATTATTTGGATATGATTATAAACATCACTCAACATCAAAATTTTATTTGACCTTTAATATACTTTATAGCACGGTGTGGCCTAAGCTCGCGCTTAAGTCGTGCGCCTATCCGTGGCCTGCTTAGTTACGGATATGCGTGACTGCGGGCTTAGCCAGGCCGGGCTATAAAATTCTGTACGATAGTCGTGTCTTAAATAACTCATTTTTTCACCATGTTTATTGCACTCGCTGCGCTCGTCTGCTATAACCTCACGGTGCAAAAATGGATTGCTTATGGCACGGATAAGTCCATTATAACAAGAGTATTTTGACTATCTGAATGGAGGAAATTCTTTAGCGTAAATTTCACAAGGAATAGTCCTTATTTGTAAATTTCAGTTTTAAGCAGCTGTGAGTTAAAGAAGAGAGCTAAATACAATTTTCTTGAGCGCAATTTTCTTCCAGGTATTGTATTCAGCGTTCGCTGTTCTCGTATTTAACGGTGTCCCGTTCATCCCATTAGCTCTGGATGCATTGTTCCCGGCAAACGAATCGTATTCACGAATCTACCCATATCAACCACACTACTTCATCATCGATGGCACCAAGTACTACTATGAACTCTTCTTATTCCATGGCTTGACTGTCGTGATATTGACGACTGTGGCCCTAACTGCCGTCGACTGTATGATGGTAGTCAACATCAAACATGTTTGTGGATTGTTCGCCATCGTCTGGTATATTGTTGTCAAACTCTAGTGTGATTTAGATGTAAGGTTAAGTTTAATATGTTTCAACGGGGTCTCATTAAGTATTGTTGATAAAGCTTCATAAAATTATATCAACCATTAACAAAAATTGTCAAAGGATTGACAATAAATTTAAATTCCGAATTATAAATGATGTACAAATTTCATAGTTCTGTTTAAATTTCGTGTTCCAGTTACAGATTAGAAAACATTGGCCAACCAAAACATCCAGAAAGTGAATTCAATCTTATCAGCGATGTCGAAGTTTACCACAGCACCAAGAAAGTTTGCGATATGCATATAAACTCTTTAAAGTTAAGCTTCACCACTACTTATCTACAATATTTAATATATAATTTAACACTTATATAAAGCACAAAATAATGTTTGTATTGTAATTATATTTTATTACTAGAAATGTTAGTTTCATCAAAGATGACGTTTCAAAATTTATCATTTCTTATACTCATATTAATTTTATAGCACTGTGTGACCTAAGCCCGCACTTAGGTCACGCCTACCCGTGACCTAGGTAGTACTCTTTTGCACCGTGTTTATCACTCTCGCTGCGCTCGTGCGCTAACCTTATGGTGCAAAAAAGGACCGCTTAGGGCACGGATAGGCGTGACAACGGGCTTAGGTAGGGAGTGCTATAAAATCGTAATGTACTATTAAAATAACCATGAAATTTCAGAATAAGCAAAAAATTTCTGTAAATCATCTCTCCTGATTTTTCAGAAGCATGGCCAGGATACAAGACTCTTTTAGCCTTAGTTTTCTGGTGATCGTAGTCTTTGGCAGTATTACCATCGGTCTACTCATATTTAATGTAAAAATAAAAATATATTATTTCTGTTAACCCGGATAAATTTTTTCTAGAGACACAATCAATTTTTTTCCAGTTTACTTTTTGTCTACATGATCCCCTAAAGTTCACGATTTTCTTCATACTACTAATAGGTATACACGTATGTATATTCTATATGAATTGGATCGTTCAAAAAGTAATAGACAGCAGTGAAGAAGTTTTTATGGCAGCGTGAGTATCTCTGAGTTTTCAATACCTTATATCTGAGTTACATAATTATGAAAAAAAATATTGTACTAATGCTCGAAAGTAAGGAATACTATTATAATTTTATATTACAGCTATAGCAGTCATTGGTATAATTTTTCTGGAAATGCTAGAAAGCTTATATTCGTAATACTTGAAAACAGTTTAAAGCCTTGTTCTCTGACGGCCGGCAGTATATGCGAATTGAATTTGACAAATTTTGTAGTAGTAAGCATTTAATTATTATTCGATTATTTTATTGTTGAAATTATCTTTTTTCATTTATTTATTTTGGATCGCATCCTCTTTGATATGGTATTAGAGACTACAATAATTTTTATTTCATTTAAAAGGAAAATATAAAATTCGAAAATTTATAAAACATAATTGAATTCAATAATATCCTCAAAAATGTTATGTTTTGCAAATCTTTATTGTAATTGGAGATTGCATTTTCATAAGTCGTTACATTGCATATTTTTTTTAGATCCTGAAAGCCTCCATATCATATGCTACTGTCATGTTCTCAATAAATCTAAAAGAGAGGTGAAATATGTGAATGATTTCATGTTAAAAGAAATTTTTTAACTATATATTGTAAGGTATAAGGGTAAAATTTGCGATTTATACTTGTCTTTAGAGCATTTCCTTACTCCTTGATTATAATATGTAGACATAAAGTATATTTTACGTACATGGGATACGATTTTAATGAAGAATAATTCGTTTTTGTAAAAAAATATTTTATTAATAAAATTTATGTATTCAAGAACGTTAATTAAACTCGATTGTTTAGCGCCGTTGTTTATAGTTTAACACATATTCACATAATTTGTCACAGTTGAGCTCATTCTGCTGTTTAGTACATTTTGCGACATCTAAGCACAAAATTTAAACAATTTTGCTACACATAACTTTGATTTTTCTCTCCTTCTTCCTATAACCTTTTCTCCTATCTATTCTCATTTTAATATTATTCGAGAGTGATTAATCCTTTCTTTTAAATATTCCTGGAATAAAATGGGTTTTCAGTCATTTTGGTGGGTTTCAGTGGATTACTTCAAAGTGACGTAAAAATCACTACCAATCTTTTTCTTGTAGAAGGGATGAGTAAAAATCTTCTAAAAGACACTAGAGAAGGACCGACATCCCCTGGCGGTGGGATTCCTACTTAGCAAAAAACATATCCAACTGCCCTAGCGCAAAAAATAGCGAAGAAACCTGAAGAAAACAATTATTTATTGTAGATAACTGCAGAAAAAGGAGTTGCGACAAAGTCAACAGTTATCTGCAGTTTTCTTTAGTTATTTGCAGTTTTTAACTGTTATGTTTAAATTTCAATCGCAAAGAAATTGAAAATACTCATTTTTCTTCACTTTTCTTCAAAATTTTCTTCACTTTTAAATAGTTTTAAACTGTTTTATTTGTTTATTAATAGTTAATATCAGTTTTCTTCAGTTATTAATTGTTATATTGAATTATCGAATTACGTTGTATATAGAAAAATTTTTCATTTTTTTTCATCATTTATAAACAGTTTTCTTCCGTATATAACTATTCTATGTCTTCAGTTTTATTCAGAATAAAACTGTTATTTTTAGTTTCTTACTGATTTCTTTACTTTTTAATGTCGCTTGCTGTTCAGAAAACAGAACATAACTGTGATTAACTAAAGAAAACTGTTTATAATTGCATACCTATAACTGTAGATAACTGTCGAAAACTGATGAAAACTGATTTTACTGTTGTCTTTGTCATAATTTCGACATTTTTCTGAAATTAATTTCTGTTTTCTTTGGTTTTCTTCTGATAGCTGCAGATATTAACTGTTACCAGTATTAATTTTTTTCGCTAGGGTGGATCCACCCACGTGGTTCCTTTTCTTTATTCATTTGCTTTCCTTGAGAATTATTTCCAATCTACTAAAATCTGAGTATGGTCCTGACGATTCCTTCTTCAGCTCCCTTCTTGGACCAAAGGTCCGTCTCAACAAAGTCGGCGACCTTCTTGGCCCCGCTGTGGTCTGCAGCCAAGGGGGCTGTGTTTTGATCGCGTCTTATAGTCATCAGTGTTCTCGTCCATCCACCAGTGAGTAGGATGCTTGACCGACACGGTGATTTCTTGATGACTTTCATGATGGCATCCGTTACCATGTTGTTCCGTGCAGATAGCGGTAGTGCACTTTGAATTGCGGAATCCATTATTCTGTTTATTAAGAGGAGAAGGTTACTCAAATTTTAGTAATATTTACTTTTTTTTTAAAACCATTGTTTTGTTAAAGCATATTTTTTAAGATTCTACAATTCTTATGCGCAAGCGTTTTCAAAGACTATATTAAAAATAGTTTTCGTTTACTACGGTGAAAATATCAATGTATTGGACTCTCAAAAAGTTTTAAAAATCCATGTTAACAAATTTAAACAAGATGATATTATTCATAAAAATCACGAAATTTCAGTTGTTGGTACAATGATAGAAAGACTAGACAATTCGACATACTTACAAATTGATAATATGACTTATATCTGTAAAGTATCAAATTTTTAAAAAAGTGTTGTATATATACTTGAAAGTTTAATTAAATATTGTTATATTTTGCTTAAAATCTTATGATTGGAAAAATTAAATTCAAACGTATGAGTTATAAAATAGCTAAACTTATTTTCAAAATATGAATATGACTAATGAAGAATGTTAATTTACCAATATTATTATATAAATATTATTGTTTTCATTTGTAAATACTTGTTCTGTGAATATATCCTTTAGTATTTTTGTCATTTACTTTAAATAAAATAAAATCCTATAGTTCTTTCAAAATAAAATTGTTTTTATTATAACCATAAATGTATATAAAATATGTAGATAATAAGGCCGAATCCATCTCAAATCAGGTGGTCCGCGTATGCCTATCTCACCGATCATTTTGGGATAAAAGTATTCAT
>JAWWEQ010046198.1:0-16627 GCA_035583055.1 Torymus tubicola | reverse complement strand
AGGTCAAGGTCACAGAAAAGGTCACCGATGGATAGCTAGGGTCATTTCCTGCAACTTTTGTATTGGTCATTTTTCTGGGCGACGCCTACTTTTTAAGTTATTCTACCGGACCGGGACTTTTTGAACACCCTGTATGTCGTAATGGTTTGCGCGAATTGAGTGGCACGTGCTCCGATGCAATGTTTCAAGCAAATTAACAGCCATTATGGATATAATTAATGCTATCATCCAGGTGAATATTTTGTAAGAACTACTAGATGTTCGTGAAATCACGGATGAAACCTAGAACAATGACAGATACAATCGAAGTAGTAAGAAAGCCCATATGGGGAGGCAGCAGTATTAATTTTTTCCCCTCCCCTCCTACTATCGCTGCCGTTACTACATACGGAGATAGCGTAAGTCGGGGCCAGTAGGAGGGGAGGGGAAAAATCTATACCGCTGTCTCTCCATATGGGCCATCCTTCGCATTTATTAAAAGGACGTCGTACCAGCTAGCGAACACCGAACAGTCCCCAGCGCCACAGTGTTGGTGGTGGTAAAAACATAAGGCTAGAAAAGAATCTGCCTTACCGATCAGCGCGGCTAACTTCAGAGCGTTCAGTAAATGTTCGCCCTGTCATGAATGTCTTGATCGCTTTAATGTCATCTCAACTAATAAGCTCGTCACTGGGAGAACAAACAAATACTCTAATATTATTAATATAAACAATTATATTACAAGTTATGTTCGGTCTCACGTAGATGAGCTCATTAACCAGGTGACTTACAAGTAGCCATGACAGGGTTAAAGTATATCCCTGCTAAAAATATCAGGTGATAAATCAGCTGATTTATTATGCTAAAATATCACCTGAAATTCTGCTCCATTAGAAACTATTACGTAAATACAAATCAGTTTTTTTCAGTATTAAAAATTGCTTATAAGAAAGTACTCCCCAAATGAACTAAAAAATGCATATTTTCAAATATTTTATACAATTTTTTAAATTTCACGAACTTTGTACATATAATATCAGGTGATTAATCAGGTAAAAAAATTACCTGAAATCTCACAGTTGAAATCACCTGATTTACCAACCTACTTCTCACCTGATATCTTATCTACAATATTTGTAAAAATTGAAAAATCATATAATGCTTCAAAACGTACATTTTATAGTTAATCTGGGGGCAAAACATCCTTATTAAAAATTTCCAATACTGAAGAAGCTGATTTTGAATTTACCTAAATTTTGTATGGCACCAAGAGCTGATTTTTTACCAGACATTATTTAGCAGGGATAGCGATGCCGTTTGCGCCGAGCTTGATAATCAAGCTTTCCCATACCTCGGATTCTCTAAAAGAAGTGGTGTAGACTGGTATGCAAATTGAAATAATAGTATTATAGACACGATGTAAACTATCACAAGCATCCATTTCACGTATTGACTGTGATGCAAAACGATACAATATTATATTATATTATATATAGAAATATATTTATTGTTATTTATGTTGTTGCTTGCATATGACCGACTGGTATATCTCGCTTTCCCTATGAACAAAAACATAGTCTATGTATAACAAATTTGTTGGATATTGTAGTAAATATATAATCTTGACTATCTAGTTATGTGTTAGCTGTAATACACACATATTCATATGACCCTCACTACTTTGTTTATGTACGACAGCGGAAGGTGAGAGCGACTCGCGATGTACTGTACTCGCTCTCTTGCCGTTCAGACCTCGATGTAGACAGACGTATAGAATACGGCTATTATAGCCATCCTTTAATAAATACCACTTGTACTAAAGTATTTCAAGACAATTTATTGTTCACATCCACCCCCTCATCTCAACAAAATTGTTAACGTATATTAAGATTACTATATAGTAATCTTCTGAATTATTTTTACTTATGGTTTATTATTAAACAAGTCAATTTCTATTTCAAATTATTTTTCTGTCTTTTTATTGTTATTACTCAACAAAGAAACTCATTGATCTATTTTCTATTCTTATTATTATTTTCAATGTACTAGACAATACGTTTGACGACTTTGAGTGTACGTGCTTTACTACCCAATCTATAGAACTATGCAAGAATTACGGAAATCCAAGCACATTCTCTAAAAATCAGTTTTAGGGTATTAATAACACATAAGGCATATCATTATAAAAAAACGCGAATTAAATTTTTTTATCTATAAAGCTGATTGTACAAAGACAATAAACCACATATAACGCCATTAGGAGTTGAGTCTTGCTGTAATAAAATCAACGAAACTATATCTTTGTATTAGCAGAACCAAAAGCCCAGGTTACCCGTTATAAATGAATCCAGGCTATGTCAAACACTGGTAAAGCTTCAGGTATACCGCACTTGAAAAACCAGCACAATATTACTTTTCTATTTCTCACTATACAATACAATATCAAATTGACTTTTGGAGGTTATGATAGTGGGTTTTCAAAATTTTTTGCACGCTTCTTCAAATTCCTTACTCAATCATAGTACTTACAGCTAATATGAAACGCAATGTATATCCCAAACATGGGTGCGACATCTGACACTGGTTTGTATATTTTGGGAGCACTAAACATGTATAGAAAATGCCTTGCGTTTAATGTTTACTGAAGAGGACCTGGTAGAGTATAAAGTATGTGTGGGATCATGCAAAAATTATGAAAATCACTGCCATAACTATGTTCACAATTACATCACGCGAATGAAACAGATAGTTACACCAATTTTAGTATGTTAATTTTAATTTTCAAGATCTCTTATAACATTTCCTAATACAAGCTATTTAATGTTAATTAGGCTTTATTTTTAGATACGAAGAATCAATTATTTAAATTCTGTTGAAATCTTCGTTTGTGTAAAAAAGTGAATGTACGTCATCAATCAAACTAAAAATGCTAATGAGAGTACATACTAATTTTTCAAAAGAAAAAGCGACACAGGTTAGCCAGTTTATTCTATCCTATGTTTATTTGAAAATTCAGGACAACAGCTTGGATAATTCTAGGGTCAACCCGAAAGGGTAATCAAAATCTTACAGCATGATTCAGGGATTATCAACAGACTTAAATGCGCCTATAGTGAACACTTACTGACCACAGAACCTCAAATCCTTCCCATTGCCAGGAGCAATGACAATACCATGGTAGATAATGTTGTAGATCCAATGTCAAATGGCCAGAGGTATGAAACAGTGACAGTAAAACCTGAAGATGTTCCTGTCAAAAGAAAGGGACATGTTGTAGGTTACGTTCCTGTATTATCTACAGCAATGACATTAGCTTTCTTACAGCAACATACTTACTGGAAAATATTCTCAAGAAGTTAAAAAGCCGATGATATTCATGTAAAATGCTGAACTCTGCCATTTGGTCCCAAGAAGCAAAATGTTTACAGTCACATCTGAAGATGTTGTGATGTCGTCTACAGGAGCTCTTCGACCTCCGCAACAATACATAATTAAAACAGGAATAAGTTGATAGCGGAGGGAGCACAAAGAAGCTACGCTTCTGCCAACGGGAACAGGAGAGTTGCATGATACGTTTCAGCTGAAGTAAAGCAATAAACTTCCTTACAGCAAACTACTCACCGGAAAATTTTTCCAACATATTCTATGCGAGAACTCCGGGTTTTCCGTGGCAGTTGTCCATTTTTCTCGTACTCGTTTCAATCGCGAACAAGTCTTTCACCAAGTGTTTAGGGCCAGTTATTGGCTGAGACTGTACTGAGCGATGAGTGCTTAACTCTTTTTATCATCAGCTCCTCCTAATCAGTTGTATTTTTTCGGGAATATTAAGAGAGAGGAGAGAGAAAGAAAAAAAAGCCGTTATCTGACCGATTATAAACGGAAAAAGGTAACTTTTTGATGGTTGTATAGACGTAGCTTACTCCAGAGTACACAATAACGACCTGTATTTTTGACGGTTATTGAGTGAATGTGAAAAAACCGTTACTCTAGATTAGATTGACGTATCGTGTCTCTGTGGGATAAAATGAAACCATTGAGAAAGGAAAGGGTTGGGTTTGAAAAAAAACTTTTTACGGCTACATAATATTTATTACATACAGCTTAGTCTAGGAATACGTCATTGATTACATATACCTGAGCCACGAGAGTATTCACTTGGAAAAGCGAGTGCTTTCTTACATTTTTTATACTTATTTTTGTTAAATATATTTTTATAAACATTAATAACTAGGATGTCGTTCTTTCTTGTGTCATGCGTAAATAGTGCACAAAAGATATCGTTGCCAATATCGAGATATATGTAATACAAAAACATGATGGTATATTGGCTGCAGCACATGGAATCGATACTTTACTGTCTTGACGTTCCATCGAAAATTTTTGCAGTTCCTTCGAAGTCGCTGGAGATGGTGGAACGCCGTAACTGTCAAAGTTCGTTCCATATCTGTTTTTGTCTATGTAGATGGCTACTCAGTGAGAGCCTGGTTTTGCGTAGTCATCCGTGTTGCATACAATAGCAGCTCGTGGCATTAGTACGTTTGGGATTCGATCAGCCACGTACACTCCGATCGTTTTCGCTTTCAGACCCTCTAGAGCTCTAGCTATCTAACTTGTGTTCATCTTTTTCGCGTGCTTCTTCGGCTGTTTCGTATTCTGAACCGCTCGCCTCGTTGGCTTCTTCTATTCCAGATGAGATTTTCTACAGCGTTAAACAAATCGCTGCTTTTTTCTGGCAATTTTTTGCGGTTTTCCGCGGGTAGTAGTGAGTAGAGCCACTCCCTGAGTATGTGTGGACATTTGAGAGCACAGTATGACTTTTTATACGTATGTCTGTGTATACAAACAATTGATCGGGGATAGCTCGTGCCAGACACGCAAGTCTTGTACCAATGTTTTTAGACACACTTGTTTTAGCGGTAATGTATGTGCCCGTTTGTCTGTGAATAGTATCCTCGAAGCCAAAGATTCGTCGTATTTTTTCGTTAAATGTTATGTAATGGGGTTCTTTGCAATCGCAGGATTGTTTCAAAGCATAGTATTCTTTCTGAAAATCAGTTGGAATGAGTTGTTGATGATCGCGCACAACCTGTACTCTGTTAATTTCTTCCGCGAGTTAAGCAACACTGTTGTAAATACCATAGGGAAATTTACAAATTTCATTAATTTACAAAGGTTTGTACTCAGCTTCTTGAATATGCATGATTGTACAGGGAACGTAAATTTCTTCTAGGCCAACTTGCCAATTGCCTGTTAATCTGATTTCACGCCCCAAATGCGTCGTGAAACTTATGGTAGTATTTTCCGGAAAATACGTCATGCTACTGTTGCTTGGTAATACAAGATAAAAATCTTCACTATTGTCCATTTTGCTAAATGGTTTTCAAATCTACAGCTTTTATCCAGGAGTTGTACTTTTCCGAATAACCTATCCAGTTTACCAACAGTTGCTTCTTTTGCCCCTGTTCTTTGGATCGAATGATACGCTCGACTTTGAATTCTTGTTCAGCTGTTAATCGTGGAGAACCTACACATGTCAATTCCTCAGTGTAGAAGAGACCATAGATATTTTTCCCGTTCAGATCCCCTATCTCGTACAGGTAAATACTTTGTCTTTGCGAAACACGTCAATATGTGAATATCTCCTTGGAGTAATTTTTTTCGAACCCTTTCTCGAAGGTCCCCTTTGAACGACTGACGTGCGCTGGTTTCATGCGAATAGCTGAGTTTACAGTATTGTTGTAATCATCGACAATTTTTTGTATTAAATCGATGTATCTATATATATTTCGGTGTTTAAAATATCTCCAAAGACGTTCTTTGATTGTACGATTTAATCTTTCGACAACAGCTGCTTTGACGTCAGGATTTCTGGATACACGAAAGCGTATGCTGTGATTTTTCAAAACGTTTTGTACGTCACTGCCTACGAATTCCTTACCTTTGTCGGTTTATAGGTAAATAGGAAGACGTCTTGCTGAAGAAGAACGGCTGGCTCCTCGTCCTCGTCACCTTGTTTTCTTTTATTTAGAACATGATTCAATAATTTCGTGATATTTGACTGTGGAACGAGTTTACCGTCAATGATAACGTTGCCCGCGCTATTCCATTTTAAGCACTCGGGGTCGAATGTGCGCCAGTGCCTCAACAGCATACGAGCTCTTTTGGAGTACATTTTAGGAACACCGTCCAGAATATCCTCCTCCGTCGGTGAGGCTAGTGTGGTTTGGATTTCGACAATTTCACGCACCGCGTCTCTGTCGCCGAAACGTTCATTTTGTTTGAAGAATAAGTAACGTCTGAGCACTTCCAAGTAATTCTTGCACTTTTCACGTTCGTCCGAAAATTGTTTCGAGTTTAAAATCTCAAACATATCCGAGTCCAGGCGCGACAAATTGTCACATGAAGTTGCACAGGATTGTCAGTGTTGTCTTCATCAACTGCTGGAGCAACATTGGGTAGAGTCGGTTTACTAGTCGTCGCTGGATTCATTCGAACGAGAATCATTTTACGTGCTCGATTCATCTCTTAGTTACCCAACATCTTTGAAAATACCGTACTTATCAGAGGTCCGAGAAGAAAAGGTAAAAAAAAACCACCGTTTTGAAGTATTGTACGTTTTCTGCTTCTCCAACAGACATTTCCACGGTCACACGTCAACTTGCGCAAAACACTTTTATGCTTCTTTAAACGTCTTTTCTCTGTGTTTTTCAGCTTTACCACACCTTTTAGTACGTTTAATCCACACTCGTAGAAACATTACCAAATCTTTGTCATCTGTACGAAGTAGTGCTCTATGCTGCTGATTATTAACGTGACAGAGCGCATTCAAAAGAGCCACACGCTTCTTTGAGAACTTTTTACCCGGTACCGATGTTATCTCGGCCACTGCTGAGATAGCAGTGTTTATTGTACACTGTCTTATACGCGGAAGAGATGCTCGTACGTAAACGATATTCGTCCAAAGTATCTTGTTTCATATCCAGCAGCAGATACCTGTACGGTGGTGAGCACGCATCGATGTAAGCTTCTAACAAGAATTTAGAGTCTCTAGGGTAAACTTGTCGTGCAAGGTACTGTATTTGTCCGCGATTTCGCGGGTTTTTAAAAAGTATAATGTAATTGAATTTAAGCGACGAAACGCGTTGATTCTGGCCTTTGTGTAACGTATTTTGCGTTATAAAAATTACGCTTATATTTTTGTGAGAGTAGTGTTTAGGTTCCGGAACACCCTTCCGAAACTCCATTTTTTGACCGTCACCTGACTTGTAGTCAGTTCGATATGCTTCTTGCCACTTGTAGTAAAAACGAATAGGATCAAAATGTACGTTACACATACTGGGTAGGTGTGCACGAAATCGTTTTACAAAAACCGACTTTCCAACCATTGTCGGACCTGTACAAATGCAGGTGTTGAGATGTTTCCATCTCGTATCCATGGCCGCTACTAATTCAAAAACCGCGCACCCTTTACCCAGCTTAGCCAGTAGAGAAAACGGCGCAATATTCTTGCTTGCCTCGAAATTTGAGTAAAAATATAAGGTTGAAGGAGAAAAAGGTTACTTTCACACCCTATATTATGTCTGCATTTCCCTCGGTATGATCCACATTGATATATCTTTGTATAGCGATGAATATATACGGTATTTATATAGAAATCATATTTTCGGGCTAAATCATTTTATTTTTCGATGAATACGATACGGAAAAAATTTATTTTATGTATTCATATTTATATATGGTTATATAATAACCATATATAAATATGTATTGTATTTATATTTATATATAATATATAATAACCACACACGCATACGGTCAAATTCGATTTATATATGATTATATATGAAGGTTTATATATAATTATTTATAAACTTTTTCAAAATTCGAATTTTTAAAGATAGGATTTCTACATGTTATAGCACTCATCTACACAAATAAATACACGCAGCAACTTAATACATCGCTCCGTAACCATCCCATATGTTACCCTTAATTTTTTCAGATTTTTTTTACTTATAGTTTTTTAGTGGGTGTAATGAGTGTAATTCACACAGAAAAAAACCGATCATCGGTATCTCCACAGAAATATTCCTTAAAGATAACTTTTTATTGTACAAAGTATCTGTATAAATCCCTCGGTTTTTTTCTGTGTGAATTTCAATGTTTCATTTGGAGGTATGTGAATGGCAGTGTACACACATCTTTGAAAATATTTTTATTGAAAAACTGAGAAAATGTTACAAAAAAAATGAAAATTTTAAAATTTGATATTGTTAGATTTACTGAGAAAAATGGGGGACAACTCGTAATACGTTGCTAGATTGCCTAGTCTCTGAATAAATAAATAATATCGTGTTGCCGGTAATGCAGGAATCGCGTCGGTATTCAACGTCCTCTTAAGGAAATAAATATTTTTACAATTTTCTTCTGTATAAATAATAAATTTCACTAATTAATAATTTGCTGCTCCGATTTACCTTAAACTCTTAGGTAGGGTGTTTGACGTAACAAGAGAGTAGGTCTGTTTGACTTTATCTTATGGTTATACATTCTGTAGAGGTCGAACAACAACTTTTTTCGGGCAGCTTCGCGCATTACGCATCGAGCATCGCGCATGCAATGTGGTTGATTTGTAAACAAATCTGGACATATCGGGGGAAACGGTGAGTCATAGATAACTAAAAAATGAAGCAAAACATGCTGTCAAATATTTTTGTTATGCGAAATTGAATGGACGCGGAATTTTGAGCATTTTTCCTTGGTTTGGCCACATTGTGCGGCGGCGGCTCGGTACACGCGAACCGATAAGCTGATCTTACGCGTGCAGTGTCAAGCTAGACCCTCGCCAATCAGCTTGATTACCGCGTCGGACTATCTTATCACCGCCAGTGATAGGGGGTGACAAGCTTATAGTCCCCCACCACTGCCGCGGCCGCGGTGGGCCTCATGTAATTAGTTTCTTTATTACGATTCAACTTAGAGTTTGACAACAGAAAGGATAATAGAAAGGATGTGAATTTTTGTAAAATTTTTATTTGCAAATTCTTCAATCAGATACATCTGTAGCTAAATAGTAACGAATAATTGGCGGAAATATAGAGTCTTTCTTTTAAGAAAGTAGTACATGTTTTGACTTCATCGCGCTTTACAATCTCGTGCGTGGAAGTACGTTTGATAGATTTAAAGTTAATTCTAATCATTTCTCTATTCCAAGATTTTTCATTATTATCAAAATTTTCAACGATCAGCGCCTTTATACAGTCAAAATTTATTTTTAAGGAATTTTTAAAATTTAATCTTATACCCTTAACACCATTTCTACGTGTGCGCCCGTGGGTGTGATCACTTGGTAAGCATAAAATTTTGATGCTGCCGAGACCATTGTCTCAATGTACGTGCTCTCTCTGTAACTAGCGAGTACGTCCGTCATTGCACCTAACAAAATACCCAATGGAGATTCGTATTCCTTGAGGTTATTCTCATCTTTTACAAAAATACACGAGACTGTATCACAATACAGCAGACGCGTGCCTAGCTTTTCCATATGATTGTGTAGTTCTAATCGCGCTTGAGCCGTTGTATAAGCAGCTATGACAACGTTAGTGTGCGGGGCAGCTGTAACAGCTTCCTCGCGATATTGCTAGTTGACGGACAGAGTCTCATTATTCACAGGTAAGATACTCAATACTTCTTTGTCAGGACAAGTTAGAAGCTTTAGTAACGTTTCGCGGGTCTGTACAACCTCTGTCTGTTTCAAGTTTGATCTTTGACCGAATTTACCCCACAATGAATTCAAACACTGTTTGGCAACAGCTCGTAAACCACTATTTTTAATGACTTTTTCTCGTTCCAACGTGATTCCCTCATCTTGCTCGTAGTCGCTTAAATATCGACTTCTTGACACTTCGTCCGTGCACCATTCAGGTCACCGCTCGCATCTTGTTCATTTTTTAAAAAAGTATTTACATATTCTGCAAATTCTAAAGTTTGGTTTTCTATTTTTAATGTATTAATTTTCTAACCTCTACACCTTTATATAATTTATGTTCTATATAACAATTTTCGACATTATGAGCTTTCTACAAAAAAAATTTCTATTTATCCATAGCCACCCGTTGAAAACTAACATATTTCGAAATCCCCGCGTGAAAAAAAATTATTTCAAGGTGACTCCGGCGAATTAGCGAAGTCGATAACCAAGAGAAAAAAAAATACCTACTGAAAGTGAGAATTTTTCTTTTTTTTCTCATGTAAGGTCACTAGGTGAACTACCGAGAAAAAATTTGTAAAAATTCAATTTTCAACATAGACTCTTAGAGAAAACATAGAGAAAAGCATTTTTCTCGTCATTTCATAAAAATTGATAATTTTGTCATAAAATCACCTAGAGAGTATAGCATTTATATACATAACTGATCGAATCGTGTTTAGTGTTCCACGTCAGATCGTGAAATGTGCTAATTCTCGACGCGGGATCCGCGAAATGTGCTAGTTGTCGTCTCGGGCTTTGAAATGTGCTAATTTTTGACGCGGGGTTTCAGTTGTGCTACTTTTCGTTGCAAACTCGTGAATCGTGTTAGTTTTCGTAGCAAAATGAAATGTGCTAGTTTTCGTTGGGGGCGTCGATATATTCTATATCGCTATACCTGTATAGAGTAACGGTGCCGATAGTAGGTGGGAGGGAAAAAATCAATACCTCTGTCTCTCCTAAAATGTCTTATTTCTCGTCACGCAGGGGCCTGGTAAGCGCATACAACTAGCGTCCCCCGCCGTTAAATCGCCACCCAATTACTATAAATATTATCAAAATCCAAGTTTTCTTCTCATACTTTCACATCTTTCACAATGGAGAAGACCAACAGTAAAAACGCCTATTGTACACCCCTCGTCAAGGAGGAAAAGAAATCCGTCGCTCAACACTGGAAAGAAATAAGAGAAAAATTTTAAACCAATATGCACTTTGTGCCTGAGCGCCATGGATACAAGAAATTTTAATTTATATAATAATAATGGCCATCTTCACAAAAGCGAACGAAGGCCCATATAGAGAGGCAGCGGTATTGATTTTTTCCCTCCCCTCCTACTGGCCCCGACTTATGCTATCTCCGTATGGATCAATATCGCTGTCTCTCCATATGGGCCTTCTTACTACTAATAGAGAATATGAGTACCGTCGTAAATGAATCAAAGTAGAGTGTCTATGGTATTAAAAATGTATTTGTTGTAAAATATTATCGATCACTATTAAATCGTGTATTAACAACTCTGTAATTAATAATTCTGTGATTTGTTTATCAACACCAGCTGAGCAGCAATGCATATAGTCTGGTATAAATCCATCGATAATACGTAAAGTACTTAAATTAATTAAAGGCGTGACATTTTTAATACCATAGACACTCTTCTTTGATTCATTTACGACGGTACTCATATTCTCTATTAGTAGTAAGAAGTTCCTCATCATTTATCCCGCTTGGCAAGGCCTTTGAGTGAAGGAAAACAATGAAAAACCTATTGTCTGTAACCTCAATGATTGCATTAAAATTTTTTGCTATGATGCTACGAACTAACCAAGCCGTTGGATCGAAAATTTTAGCTACATTGGAAAGTATGTCTTTTTTAGTGACCTCGTTGGATAATGGAAAATTTTCAATGCTGAAGCTGAATCGATCATCGCGAGGGTACCATGAAATGCCTAAAATGGCGAGATAAGTCGATTGATCAGTGAAGATCACTGGATCGACCGCTAACAAACAAGTTGCGAGTATTTCTATTGTTTCCTTCTGCTTGGTTTTGCCATCAACTAGTTTATGAGCACCCGAGAGGATATTCGGAGCGATGATCTATTGATAACTGTTTCAGAGTGTGATGGGATAAAAAAGTTGAGCTGTCGAGACCGTAGGTAACGAATAGAGTTTCTTCAGAGTATGTATTGAAAGCGCTGATCATCATCATGTATCAAGATTTGACGATACATTTTTTCCACGTCTGAGGAGAAAACAAAGCGGTAGAAGCGCCAGAGACACACTAAATCAGCAATGTTAGGCAGCAAATTCGGACTGACATGGAGAAAATCATTCAATGATCTACCTACCTTTGTTGAACACGGTTCTGAGTTTGGTTGTCCTACTTGATTGTTTCTAGTCTCCATGATGGGATAGAAAAAATTATGACCTAACACTACATTGAGAAGGGGTTATACCAGTCTTAGCCGTATGTTCAAGATCATGATATACCTTCATGAAATCCATATAAGCCGTTCTTAACTTTTCATCCTTAGAGAATCGCGTTTCCATGCGATGTAGTAAACGAATAGCTGCGGTGTAAGAATCACATAAGTCGGGCAGGGAATTGAGCGGGTTCTTGAAAGGCAGTCGTACTATGTATCGACCTGAAGAGTCTCGGACATGTGTTTGAGAAAAGTGGTTTTCACACTCCAACTATGAGACAGAGTGATCAGAGCCTTATTGGACATCTCCTGAATGAACCAAAACCTTTGCAAAAGATGGTCGAGAGAGGGCGATTCCGCGCAGTGATGCACGACTGGAGTCTGAGGCACGGACAAAATGAGCAATTGCCGGAAATTAACCATCCCAACAAAGACAAAGAAGCTATGGGTTCGTTTCATCGCCTTTCTTCACACTACTCGATCTTCTATGATCTGCGCATATACTAACGCGTCCAACAGTAGATCAATATGACCTGGAAATGATTATGACTATGAAATTTGGATCAGCCAAATCCAGGCTTTCAAGATATGATAACGTGAGTTCTTCCTCAAGGAGAGGTGGTGAGTAAAACGAGATCTGTGGCAGCCCTATAAGTTGCACATCACAGGAGAATGACGAGCAGAATCGAGAGCTTATTGAGAAGCGCACAATCTGAGAGAAAACTGCAGCTATGCTGTTTCCGATGCCGTGAACCGATGTTTGAAAAGATTTGTAATTCAATCGTAATCTTTGAAACAAGGATTGCGATGCTAATGAGACTTTCGAACATTGAGCTATTAAAGCTCTAACCATAACTTTAAGTCCATTCGAAGACTCGACGTAGATTCTAGTAAATAGATTCGGAAAATTGCGAAGAAGGGACTTGAGTTAAGAGATGAGCGTTAGACACCTCTGAAGACTGAACTTCATCGATTCAAGGCGCAGACACCGTTTCTCAGAAATGCAGGCAGAAATGTGGTGCTTGCCCAGGCAGTTGTAGCAAAGATGAGACTGCTTAACAAATCTCTACGCTATTTTTAAAGGTTTAACTTGAACGATTTGCACTCCGCGATATAATGCGTTTGCTTGCAGAAGGAGTCAGCCTGGCTCGCTTTTTTTAAAGACTTCTGTTTGAAGGTGTGAATCTTATGAAAAGCTGCATAGAGGGTTTGGCCGAAAAATTGGCGCAACTAGATTGACGTTTTTGAGAGGTAACTAAAGCTCGAGACAATATAATGGTGTTGGTTTCACTCCACGTTTAACTGCTTCTAAGGTAAGGAGATGTATATTCATGAAAGTTTTCTGCGCTTTCTAAGTGGGACTTACCATTATTGAATCCCTCAAATGTTTTTTTTCCAATATTTGCGAAAATTATTATTATCGAAGCGGCTAACCGTCAAATAAACTAACATAGTGCTCCTTTGTTCAACGGGCTCACCAAGAGCTATCAGAGACTTTAAGGGCTTCATCAGGTCTTTGACGAATCTTGCGAGTTCTACGAAAGATTCAGATCTCATTACTTTAACAGTAGCGAAATCTATGAGATAGGTGTTCACCAACTTACAATTATTTTCATAATAATTGGTCTAAAGGTTACAAGCCTCTGTATAACTATCGTTATCGGAAGGAAATGACGAGATTTTATCTAAGATGCTATTAGTGGTGAGTGTCTTTAAATGACTAAGCTTCATCGCAGGAGATAGATCAGTTCTCCTGTGGATCATGGATTTAAACAATTTTTTTAAATTTCTCAATTTGGTTTGTTTTTCTGGAAATTTGGGGATATCTACGGCAGGTAAGGATTGTGTGAAAAACATCTGAAGAATAGATTCTATATCCAATTGTTGGGAGGCATTCGGTTGAAGTTAAAGAGGAGTATTTGTTTCGAGGTTATTGATGAATTCATTAAATTCTCCACGACGATCAAGATAAGAATCCTCGACTACAAGATTGTAGTATTTTCCATCATATTGAATTAAATAAGAAGAACCATACTATAATGAAACCAATAGCAATAGGAAATAACAATCAACTATGAGCTGAGTCCTTGTACCGAGGTAAGCGATGATCCAATAGTATTTGTGAAAATTTGAATGTTTGAGTGTTAAACCAAACCGATTTGAAAACCGACAACGCAATATGAAACTTCAGCTCCAGATACGAACAGTGATCTCATGTGCCTAAAGAAAACTAATTTACCAAAGTCTGAAGATTATATGATCAAAGCGAGTCCAATCGAGCAGAATTCCAATAACACGATCAATTTACCTAAGAGCTAAATTAGATAATGAGATATAATTATTCTATAGATATGCTCTGTAAAGACCTGTGCTTACGCAGTGATAGCGGGCATGTAACCTTGTTGTAGCAAAGTTCGTCGATGCTGGCAGGCACGCGAAAATCGACGGAGAGTGAGCGCTGGACTCTACGTTGCCCGATGACTGTGCACTAGGGTGTCCCACTAAAAAAAATATATTTTTTTTTCAAACGCTAGACCGCAGTAAGGTGTCTTTTTACTTGAACCGTCTGTATGAATTTTTTTGGATTTTTAAAAAAATATTTAGAGGTCGCTAAACTGCTTTTTGAAAAATAAAATGAAACGAAAAAATTTTTTCAGAGATCAATCCTTTTTCTTTAAAATACGGATTAACGAAATCTGAAAAACAGTGGCCTCTGTAGTACAATCCGTTAATTAATTATTGCACCATTGCTGGAGAGGCAAAAATTTGTTTTAAAGGTGTTTTAAACACAAAAAATTAAAAATTTATCCACTTTTTATGGTTCAAAGGTTCATTGACATTTAGAAAAAATAGTTTCTATCTTAATAAATTCAAATTGAATATTTTTTATTCAATAACGAAGGATACAATTAACATCTATATGTTTATGTAAAATTAGTATCATGTAGTATATGTAAAGACGGACTTATTTGTATTAGGAAGATCATTCCTGTGATTTTCTACAGTTTGTAATAAGTTTTGAAAATCTTCTTCTTGTGTAACACTCGAGTAATATTTTTCTGCCATTGAGACTCCTCTCTCTGCAACATCATTTACAACTTTAAATCTATTAATTTTCTCTTTATAGAGAAAATAATAATGATATTATAGAGAAATAATAATAATAATAATAATGTGTGTGTGCGTACGTGTGCGTGCCCGCGTGTGTGTAATAAACAACGTAAATATAAATAATGTTATTATAATTTTATTTTGTATATTTTTACTAGTAAGGTGCTGGAAATTCACTTAAAAAGAAATTAAAAAAATTTATGTAGTAAATTATATTCTTCGTTATTGGTACACTTTGAATTTATTAAGAATGAAACTATTTTTTTTAAATATCAATGAACCTTTGAACCATAAAAAGTGGATAAATTTTTAATTTTTTGTGTTTAAAACACCTTTAAAACAAATTTTTGCCTCTCCAGCAATGGTGCAATAATTAATTAACGGATTGTACTACAGAGGCCACTGTTTTTCAGATTTCGTTAATCCGTATTTTAAAGAAAAAGGATTGATCTCTGAAAAAATTTTTTCGTTTCATTTTATTTTTCAAAAAAACAGTTTAGCGACCTCTACATATTTTTTTAAAAATCCAAAAAAATTCATACTGACGGTTCAAGTAAAAAGACACTTTACTGCGTTAGCGTTTGAAAAAAAAAATATTTTATTTTTACTGGGACACCCTACTATGCACGCTTTGCGTACAGTTGTATTAGCTCTCTATAATTACACTGTTAGAAAACTTCCATATATATAGATATAGTGTGTTTACATTTTGAATTTCCAAATGTACACATTGTATATCTATATATATGGAAGTTTTCTTACAGTGTATAGATGAGGCCGTGCGGTGGCTTCTTCGGATAGTAATGCGTCGATGAGATCTGCAAGTCGGTTCTCTGATGCTGCAGGTTGTAGATGTGGCGTGAACAAAAATGAAAGACAGTGCGCCGGTGTTCACGAGCACATGCTGGCACACCGAGAGGTCCGATTTTGTATACCTGATGAAGCGGCGATAAGCGAGATTGTTTTGCGAGCCTCGTTGTGAAGTCGTCATCGAAGTGCTTGACCTACTCATCTGAAAGAGAGAGCGAGAGAGAGAGAACAAGTTTTTGTCACGCTGCGGCGAGTGCCTGGAATTGTCATCGATTCCGGACGACGAGTCTTCAGAGCGTGTCTCGGTCACTGATAATTCCGCGCAGCCGGGAACGATTTCTTTTCTGATGCAAATCGATTCTCTGAAAATTCCTTCAATTGATTTATTGAAAGCCAAAGAAAAAGAGTGCGTGTGCGTGTGCGTGTGTGTAGTTATGATTTATTTAATTGTATGTATTTGGCGCGGAATCTTATATTTATATATATATGGGCAGTTCTCAGGTGTATCGAGAGGTCAAAATTTTTTTTTCTTTTAAAATCACCTAAATCGCTTCGTAA
>JAWWEQ010046187.1:0-16631 GCA_035583055.1 Torymus tubicola | reverse complement strand
ATATACACACGCAGACGTGCGCTAGGGGCTTAGGGAGAGCTGCAAACCGCACGCGAAATTTATTCCTTCCAGTCTTGATTTTCAACGGTTCGCGAGGGGGATTATGCTCCTAGTAGTAGTAATAGTAGTAGTAGTAGCAGTGCTGGAAGACGTTGCTGCTGCTTCTGCTGCTTCGATTGATACTGCCGATGAGTGAATGTATATAAGAATCGCCTTTGCTGACGAAGCTTGAATCGTTGCTTTATGTGGAATAGAAAAAAAGACGTTTCCAAAATGTATACATTCGGTAGTGTTACCTTTGATATGTAAATATATATGTATCCAAAATAGCGATGTCATGGTCTGACATGTGTAGCTTAGTTGATTATTAAATCTTTTCGAGGATTTGTGTTCAGGGGTACGAAAAATCTTGTCGAGTATTCGCGTGGCTTTGTTTTCTCGTGACGAAGCTCTGACAGCTCTTGTTTTGATCCATGTCGAATATGGGTCAGACAGATTGAACCTGTAAACCCTTATCATTTTCAATTTCTCAAGTCAAATTATATTTTTTCTGTATGTAAAGTGGCATTCTTATGCCTATTTCTGGTAATATTTGAATCTCATTATTTCATTCATTATTATTTTTTTTTATTAATCTGAATAATAGTACATTTTATGGTACTTATATAATTAGCAAGAAAGTTTTATTGTCGAGGTAATTTAGCTAGACATAGACTTGTTTCCGTAGAAGATTTAATCGCAGCGGACCGTAAACAACTATTTAGATTCCATTACGTTTTGTAACTTTAATAAAGTTGAATATCTTTATCACTTCTAGCTACGAGGATAAAACAAATAGTCTTAGTATAATGCCAGTGTTTAATGATTACATTAACTTGAACGTAATTTTTGTTATAAATATCCTCTTCAATTATTTGTTTTATATTCTGGCCATTTAAATACCGGCAATAGATTTTGAAATAATCATTTAATCAAATCGTAATTACCATCGCTAATAAATTAATGCAGACAAAGATTGTATAACCCTCATTTGCATTTCTAATTTCCATATCAGGAATTTCGTAAATTACAATGCAATAAAGAGCTCATTAATAATGAATACTGTTAAGACGATATCCCGATACACGTGGCTACCAGGCAATGCTATAAAGTGCGAATCATCATACCTAAATAGTGCATTTATTAATCCAGAGTCAGAAAATATGTAAATCGCTACCTGAATGTTACTTTGTACCATCTCCTTTTTGGCAATAAAAAATATATAAAAAATTAGTAACGATGACAAAGACACTTGTTCTTTTATTTCAAAAAAATATAACTACAATAACAAATGGAAAAGCAAACATTTCTTCTAAAAATAAAAGATTTTTATCAACATTTATATTGTATTTTCGAAAAAACGTATTTTTCTAGGTACATTGTATTTATAAAATAAGGAAATCTGCGGTCAAAAGGATAACAAGTGACTAATAAATATAAACATTCAGTTATTAAAGAAGTTATAAAATTAATAAACAGTTGAGTTATGAAAATATACTATGTTTTAAATTGCTTCTAACGTTTACAGCTAATCAATTGTGAATTTAATAGGTCTCATACACGCTTTGTTCTTCATTTTCGTTCTTTTATTCTTTCCTTTGTGAGTGGAATGAACATTTTATAGGCCAGTCAATTGAATTAATACATTGCCAGTCTGTTAATATCGTATTAGTTAAACATCAGATATTAATAATTTGTTACGTAATTATCTTCCGATACTGCATGATGATGTTGACCCACACCGATTAATATTTTTAATTAGTTTTTTTTTACAGTTTTTTAAGTTACATTAAATAGTTTGTCATTAAACATTAAGTACACTTTAGATTCTCTCCGCTACTAATAAGTTTATTTAGTAACATTTTAAATTGTATATCTCAAAGTTTATGAAATGGCGTATTATCTAAACTTTAAAAAATGTTAGGTAAATAAATGCCATGTCATAACCTTTTTGCAAACAAAATTATTTTGTTCGAAAAACACAGTATAATCAATAAATTTTAATTATAATTGAATGTATATGAATTGAAAAAATGATCAAATTTATTTTTCAAAATGTAAAGTGTTAACAGCGGAGTGCTTAACAATTAAAAATGATTGACTGTTTGTGTTTGGACGACGTGAAATTGATATTGGAATTTAATAACGGTGATTGACCAGTATTTTTTTTTATTTATTGCAACCAGAATACGTTCTTTGACATTGCGAATTAAAAATGCATTTAATGTAAATAAAATGCTATAAAAATGGATGATATTATCTTTTTATAGGTGCGGCCAAATATCACCTTCCATTTTATTGTGCCGTTTCTTTATTTTTTATGTTTAAGAAGTATTTGATTTAGGACACGCCTGATAAAACTTTACTACGCATATATAATACTTTCGTAGTAGTTTGTACAGTAATAGATATAATTCTGATAATTTTGTTTTATGCATTTTTAAATTACTGTTTTTTATATTAAATTAAAAAAAAATTATATCACCAAATTCACCTCCTACATCTTAGATAAATCGAACTGGCTAAAGACAAAAGACGTTCCTCGCTTTTTAGATATAAACATTTTAATTTTGTCAATCTCCATTATACATTAAAAACATAATAATTTATAAAATACTGAAACCTTCAGACTTAGAAAAGCGGAAATCGAAAATCAGCCTATTCCAAAATAAAGGAAAAAAAAGCAATATATATATATATATAGATATATATATAGAAAGAGAGAATCAGCGACGCGGCAGCAACGGCAGAGAGAGTGAGAGAGAGAGAGAGAGAGAGAGAACAAGCCCTCGGCGTGCGCTGGTGCTGTTTCTGACCGAGCGCGCGCTCGAAGCCGTCGCTACGTACTCCATACACCTCGCCCCCTCGCAGTTCCCCCCGCTGGCGCCACCCCCCTTTCTCTCTCTCTCTCTCTCTCCCTCTCTCGTCTCTCCCCCCTTGCCTCACCCACCCGCCCGCCAGCCCTAGTCGTTTCCAGCAAGTACTTCTATGTACCAGCCATCTCCTACACGCCACCCCTATATACCTCCTCGTATTTACCTCCCGGCGTACGTGTCTATATATATACACACGCCCGCGCGCGCGCGCTCCTCTCTACCTATCTCTGTGCCAGTGTGCGTGCGTGTGTATATATGCGCCTGAGCTTGTGTCTGTGGAGAGGGAGGAACGGGGGGGGGGACTATATATATATGTATATATATATGTATGTATATATATATATGTACATGTATATACGCGAGGATATATATATATATATGAAAATGTGTATAGAGCTGTGTGGGTGAAAGAGAGAGAGAGAGAGAGAGAGAGTACACGGCGCGGGTACATAGGTCAGAGCCTGGTGGCCTGCAGCGCGTAAAAAGCTTATACCGCACACCGGAGCCGCCCGGTTTTATGTACGCGCGCGTGTACGTGGCTCCGTGTTCGTGTATATGTCTGTGTGTGAGTGTGCGGGAGAGAGAGAGAGAGAGAGAGAGAGAGAGAGCGAGCGTGGGTACACCGGGTGGCTCTTATAGCAAGCGACGACTGCACACCGGGTGTGCCGAAAGTACCGTATTTTCGACTTGACGCGCGAGTTGTTTTATTTGAGGTTTTTTCGTGTTATCGTGTCAGACGATTAATAATCAGTTGATTTCTTAATTGACGTCTTTGGACGTATCGTTGTTTTGGATTTAATCGAGGAAAATGCGGTGATTTTTCGGTGAAACTGATGACGGCGGTTCGCCAATGTTGATGACGATTATACGCGGATTGTCTGGATTTCCAAGTTTTCGTGTTTTAGCGTGCGTATAGTGTTATAATCAAAATATCGTATGAATATATTGTATATTATGAAATGACTTTGGAATATAGGAGTAGTAAGTTGCGAGTGAGTTAAAGCGGATAGACTGTAAGGTACGAACATTTATTTGAACGCGGATCTGAACTCCAGTTTAACTGTCGAAGATATTCCTAAGTTATTGTCCTCAAGTTTTTAGTGAATTATTTTTTAAATCCGTATTTTTAGGCACGACCGCTACTCGGGAGAGCCTTATTATAATTATATATCGAGTGTTTAGATTATATGTATAGCTTTCGTCTACCTCCCTCTTGTTCTTTCACAAATAATAATTTACCAACACAACGAGTATTAAGATCTTTATACCTAATCTCATAAATAATTATAATTCAGCGAACTTTTTAAAAGCACTAAAATCCAAATAGCACGTTTAATGTTGACTTTAATAACGACTGCTGCAACTCTTTCTCTCAAACATTAGGTCACATCCCAATTCCAGCGTTGTATTATAAAACTTAGTCATTTTCTCTCTCTTTTTTTTTTATAAATTCTATAGCCCAAGAGAAAAAGAATGGAAGCGAGCAAGTGAGAGAGAGAGAGAGAGAGAGAGGGTGGAAGAGTGGGAGGAAAGGGGTGGCAGAGAAAGAAGAATGGCCAGAGGGTGGCAAACGAGCTGGAAGAGGCATTCGAGGAAGCTTCCTTTTCACGGTGTAATTAGCGCTCTGAATAGCGCGGCGCGCAGCACCACCAGCACACCGCAGTGCGAGCGAGTGAGCGCGAGCGAAATTCGAGGGCATGCGCGGACAAAAAATGCGTAAATGCCGCTCTCTCTTTCTCTCTTCCTTCTCTTCTCCTTCTTCGTTTTTTTTTCGCGGGCGCGCAATGTATATCAGGAGAGTCAATGAGCAGCGAGATTCATTCAGAGGGAGAGAGAGAGAGAGAGAGTGAAGGAGGATTAAAGACCCCCGCGAGCGAGTGGTCTATTGATTACTTCAGCGCCGTTCTCTCTTTCTCTGTTCGCCTTTCAGTCGCGCTCGCACGCTTTTTCGGCTTTGATTGGCCGATATTCGTGAAATATGCGCGCGTTCATTCAGGAAGACGTGGCGTAGTAGGTATATACGTATATACATATATACAACGTCGTACCGGGAAAAGAGTTGAACGCGGTACGCGCGAGCGCGATTGTCATGCGCGCTTGAAGGCTGTTTAATGGACCGAGTGGAGATTCGTGTCTTTGTGAACTGCGAACAATAAAATAAATTATTAGAGCGGTAAATCAAAGTAAAAGTATTGTAATGGGTTGATGTGCCTCGTAGTATCTGCGTTTTAGGGTAGGTGTCGCTGTTAGGTATAGTATTGCTACTTCTGCTAGAATGTTGGTATACGTGGTTATAAATAGTTTTAAATCACGCATAAAGTTCTTCTTCTTTGATATAAACGGATGATTAGTATTGTAAATCTAAATATTGAGAGAACACGTAACACTTGTACGTGTTGATCTCCTAAATAACTGGGTGTTGATTGGAAGACGGAAGATACTCCTATAGTATCGCTGTCAATAGATGCCTTTATTTGATCGAGTTGACAATCTTCTGATGGGTTTGACGTTTGCATCGTTGGACTGCAACGAAAATTTATAAAATTTTTTTTATTTTATAGCATAACCCAACATCAAAATAAAGATTTCTCTGTATTGTGCAAATTTTTAGCTGTTTTATTTATACGTGAGAAATTATTTCGTTGCGTTCCAACGTTGCAAACTTCAGACCCATATCTTTCGCAAGGATATGATCAAAATCTCTTGCAATCCCGTTGAACTTGGATTTTCATAAGATCTCAAAAGAGACCTTCACTGAGTAAGACATGATTATAACTGTCTCATCAAACAATTTGATATTCGATTGTAATGAAACGAGATAGCGCGAGTGAGTAAGAAAGAGAGAGCCATTCCATCCACTTAATCGCAATGGAATCTCCGAACCAGCTATCACAGCGTACAACCTACTCATCAAGTTGATCTTCGAGTGAGCAGCACATCATCAGCCGCCCACCGCTGCTATAGCTCGTTAACTTTCGAGCAGCGACCGCGGCGGCGACTTTGCCGCCACGAAGATGATGAAGCGACGACTACGCCACCTTGACACTCGGTTCGAGCGCAAGTGAGCGAGCAAGCCTTATAAACAAACCGCACAAGTCGCGTGTATCATTATCGCGTTCGCTGGAGGAAAATTGCACGTGATTCCTTTCACCGTGGCATCTTAATGGCACGTTGTGCAATCGTTATGTGCGCGAGGAGAGCTCGAATTTTCTTTTTCTGCCGCGAGAGGACTCGTTTCCGGCGACAATGCGCGCACACGGTGTTATGTAAGGAAGACCCGCTGCCGTTGCTACTCGCTTTTCTTGCGACTGCTGTGTCATTCTTTTTTTTTTTGGTACGTGCGTGCGTGCGTGCTTCTGGGGAGTTTCCGAATGACATAATTATTCGGTGCGAGACTCGTTCGTTACGCGTTTGGGACTGGTGATTAAGGTACCAAGTATGTTCGTGTGTGTGTGTATGCAGCTTTATCTTGACCTGCTCAAGATCGAGTGTTGAGTTGTATATGGGAAGATGAAGTGTTGCATTTTTATGTAAAAACGTGGGGATGGAAAAGGATTTGGTAATGGTCTAGAATTGTTAGGTTTGTAATGTTTATAGCTTCGTCAAAGGTGTAGAGGATATATATAACGGGATTTATATATTCCCATATATGAAAATTTTATTATAGACCATAACAATAATGAAAAGAACCGCATGTTATTATGTGTCATTAAAATTACTATAATATTTATTGTATATTGTTTAAATATTCCCCCAACATATCCATCGCGTCTAGACTGAAACAGCAATAGTCTTGTCAAGAAAGGAATCCTCTTAAACGGTATTTATTTAAAAAGCAATGCTTTTCCCGGCCAGTAGATGAATTCTCGTTCTAGGGCGATTTCCCAGAGGCAACACGCACAGGACTGCTCCATGAATATTTATCAGACATTAGCGCATTATCTCGCCAACTCGAGCGTAGCGGAGCGCGCGCACACGCTAACCCATCGAAGCAGCGTCGCCAGGAAAGAACAAAAAAAAACGATTGCCAGCGTTCACTCACGCGTTCTCTCCTATACAAAGTATAGATTCCTGTGAAAAAGAAAAAATAGTTAGCCGCGTATCTATTTACCCGGTTACCCACATCTCCCTCTCTCTCCTTTCCTACTCGCCATTACCTCAGTGTTCTTCTTCTTCTTCGCATCCTAAGCTGGCGCATGCCGTATACATAAACAGGCTAGCCACTTACATCGGCGCTCGCTCGTTCGCCTCGCGGCGAAAGTAATCGTCGCGAAAGAGAAAGGAGAGCGCGCACGAGTACTCAGGCGTTCGCGAAACAAGGTCGTACGTATGTATGTACGTACGTACGTACGTAGGCTACGTATATACACGCGAGAGAGGCTCTAATTGCGCTAAGTGCGCGCGAGGCGAAAAAGTGACCATAAATGATGCGCGACGAGGAGGAGGTGGAGAAACTGCGAGAGCGTTGAGATTGCAGAGGTGTAATTAGAGGGGAGAGGCGACGGGAGGGTTATTAGGTTGTTGCCACGGGAGTTGCAAAAGGTTTTGTTGTTGCCGAGGCGACGCGACGCGACGACGACGACGGCGACGTAGCGACGAGGCTCTTTGCATTGTTGTGAAAGATGTCGTGGGATATGTATGCTGCAGGCTGATAGGTTGGAAAAGTACGAGAGAAGAGATTTTTTTACAGTAGTGTAAGGGATGATGTTGATGGTAATGTGGGTAGTGGGGATGCGTAGTATAAGTAATACCACTATAAATAGGAGGCGAGCTCTGTCGTTCGATGAATGTTAGGTATTTTAATGTAAAAGTAGGTAGGTAAAGGTGCGGAAAAACATGGTCGGTTATAGATATCGACTAGTTGGTAAAAATTTTAGATATATTCAGCATTAGTAAGATAAACCAATACTATAGCTTCCATAACCTAGTTATTGACGCTTTAATTATTTTATTGGCTTATCTTAACAATCTAAACAGATAGGACATTTTTATCGAACGCTTGTTTTATGATCAATTAGTAATTTATGTTTAAAAGAAGTTATCCGGTTCGAATTAAAGGTACTGTTATTTGAGGCAACACTTACTGCATTGTAAAATTCATTAGTTGTTAGGTGGTTGAATGTACAATGCAATAATCACTGAAATTGGAAAAGGTATTTTAGTAAATATTTTTACCGAGCTAATCATGGATAAATAAACAAGTGAGTTTTGTGTGTTCATAATCATTTTTATATAGAAATGATTTTTATACTTAAAAATTAATAGATAGTTAACTGTAATAAAAATTCCATCGATCACTGCATGTTTTATTTCACCTTTGGGCTAAAAAATGGTTTTACTCCTAGACAAATTTTGTGAATAGAATCGGGTATACAATATTGACACTTAGAACAATACACAATTCCAGGATCGTTTAAATATGAGAGCACATATTCTGTTCGAATGTATCGCGTGTAATGTTCATTCATTTACATTGACATATATACACATATACTAATTTTTGATGGATAACTTTCCACTATCCCCTTTTTAAATTAGAATTTTTCCCGTTATTCCTTAAAAACATCCACCCAAGAAACAGTCCACTCGCAGAAGATTCAATCAGTGCACCGACAGGACGTTAACAACCAATGTTGACGAAAGCTCAGGGCACAATTCAGAAATCGTCGGCTTGCGCATCAAAGCTATCTGCGAGTTTTGGCGAGCCAGAGCAGCATCAGCAGCGGCATCGGTGGCATCAGGAGCGGACGTAGCGCACCTCGATTAAGCCACCGGACGCGAATCATCCGGGGGCCCCGGCCTTTTTCCCTCCCAACAGCGACATACACACACACACATACTACCACATACCGGCTTTCTTTCCCATCGGTGCGGGCGCAAATAAAACGCGGGCGAGCGTGATAATTAAGAGCGGCCACCACCGCTGCCGCGCGGCAAAGCCGAATATCGAGCGGCGGTGGCAATCCGAGCCGGGGGTAGGATGACACGCGAACGCCAGGGCTTTGACGTTTTCCGAGGCACAAAGCTCGGGGACCCGCTCTCTCTCTCGTCGACGTTAATTAATGCGGCCTTTATCGCCCCGCCCGCCAACGCCGCTGCCGCGCGCGCTAGCGCGAAAAAGCCGGACAGCAGTGGCACAGCCCTGGGACGTGAACGCGCGCTGTGATATTTTCCGCCCGGCATTTTCGGGGGTCGGAATCGATTGTAATTGTCGGCTTGTACGTATACTCGCGGATATATAGGGGGGAAACCTTTGCTGCCTTGAGGATGTCACGGTGTTGCTGGGGGGATGTACAGTCTAGTGACACGAAATAACGTTGTGCGTGCACGTTGGGGGGCGCGGTGGTGACTTTTTCTTTTATTTGGAGCGGAAGGAAATACGGCTTTTGACATTGGAGTCGGTGAAGTGTAACGCGGGTAAAGTGTCGGGAGTGCGAAAGCACGGGTTCAGAATGGGAATGAGTATGGGAATCTGATTTAACATTATGGACGTTTGGTTACGAAACTTTTTGTTAAATTGTATAGATTGTTGGAGGTTCTCTTCAATGGTTTTGACGTCGTTCTTACGCTTATTAGGTTCATTGGGTTTGATATTTTTAAAGTATGTGCTCATAAATTCTTTGATAATGCAAATTATGTTTTTTTTGTAGATTATCATAAATAGTTATCCATACAGAAGATTATAATATATCATGAATTAAGGTACATTGAGTAAAATTACTATTTTTTATCGTATCGTAGGAGAGGCCCAAATTTTAATAAAATCTGCTAGAATTTATACCAAAATAGTAATTATTTTGTAATTTTTGTTGTAAATATGGAAATTTTTATTGTGTATTGTAGTGATTTCCATGAGCAGATCAATCTGTTGCCCGTTTTTACTATAAAAAATAGCAATTTATCTATTTCTACGAATTTTAGTTGCAGTTGGAGACTTGGATTAATTGGTATTGTTAGCCAAGTGTTTGTAAATGGTGCAATTCACCCAAAAAATTGCACTAAATTCTTATTGATCACCCAGGTAAATTTTTCTGAAAGCTTTAGTAAGACGGATTAAGTGAAATTTAGTCAAGTCTCTCAAATATATTTTGTATATTCCAACCTCGAAATCTCGAAAGTATTGACTTGTCCGGGAAATATCTAAATTCCCGCGTAAAAATGATTCATACATGATTGTATATGATCATATACACACGACTGAATACAATTATATACAATTTATGACAAAGTAGAATTATAAATGATAATACACAGTCGTGTATAAAAATATATGATTATGCATAATCATACATGAATGATTATTGCTTAATAGCGAGTGAGTGATTGTGTACATTTTAGTATGGTCATATACAATTATACATAACTATGTATAGTTTAGTATTGTTTTACAAAATCATGTAACTGCGGTTATCTATAAAAATTTATGGACACTTTGATATTAATTAGATCAGTTAATCTAGTAATTGGAATAAAAATCATTTCTTCTGAAATAATACCATTTTATTGTATGAAAATATAACATACATTATATTAGACAGAAAGACCATTAATTTACAAATATAAACATACATAAATTCCTTACTTGTTCATATTCTTTTCTTAAATTTATAAAAATAATACCAATAAATGATGAAATAATTTATCTTACAAATGTAATGTGATTGTCAAAATCATAAAAACTATTTTAAACAAAATGTATCCTCTCTGATATAAATTTTAAAATCGTTAGTAATGTTAATTAAAGCTACAATACTGACAAAAGACTATTGCAACAATAAGGAATCGAAAATTATAATATAAGGGAATTTCTTTGTGCGAGAACAATTCGTAAAAATGTTATTTATACTTCATTAATCCATAAAACTTTAAAAACTAACACTTATTCAGTCCATCTTCAACTAAGCGATGAAAAAATAATTTATAGTTTTATCAATATTTTTTTCTGCGCGATAACATACTTAAGCTTTACCTTCAACCTTTATCTATTGAACATACAAATATTATTTACCATAAAGATAAAAAAATGCAGCCATTGTTATTGACACTACGGAAATTATGTCTATATCTCATCTTACGCAAGTAGGTAACTATATGTGTTTAAACCCTAATTTGTTACAAAAAATATCGTAAAATAAAAATATTTTGAAATGTTCAATGTGAAAATTTGATTTCTATCTATTTCCCATTCCTCATTTGATTAACACACTTATTAAATATTTATGTTCACTTCTATAAATGATTTCTTCTCATACTAACATCGTATTCATTCAAATTTGGATTTCAATTTTGAATCAATTTTTAAATAAATTATCTATTACAAAATTCACATTCTAAATAATTACAGTAAATAGAGAAAGTTTGATATCAATTTTTTTTTAATTATTGGTATGAGTAATTTAGAGATTTATGTATAATCATACATAATTGTATACAACTGTATATAACTGTATATAATTACGGATTAAATATTATAAATTTTTTAATAAATGCACTATTGCTAAGTTTGTATGCATTTATATACAATAGAATATGATAATACATGAGCGTATATTACCATATATGATTATGTATAATGACACACAAGTGTCTCTAATTGAGTTGCTCATACCTCATATAAAGTTTCATATAATCATATATCACCATTCATGGTTATACACGGTGTTATACATACTTCTATACAGTTGTGTATAGTTGTATATAAATATATATCTGTGACTCCGAGGCATAACGACATAAGTCCACTTTGGAAGTTTCTGAGAAAAATGGGTTTTAATGTTCAAACTTATTCGTAAGATCGGAATAAACGAGATAGGGCACGATGCTGTACTAATCAATTAACACATTTAAAACAAATATTTACCAGGTTATGCATTTTCTCCTTCGTGTAAACTCGAAAAAGTATGAAGTTATGTCATTATGCCGGGAACTTGGACTTATCTAATAGTCCTGTTCTCGTTTATTTTTCGATCATTTTCATTAATTTAATTATGAATTGAAGTGCCATCCAAGACCTTTGCTTTGATTTTGTCTATTTTTTTTTCTTTATACGCTGATTGTACTTTATTTTGGTGTAACTCCTTTTATAAATTTATCTGTAGTTTTTTATCTTTATTTGTCTCAAGCTTTAGTTGAATATCAAAGTTATCATATTTAGTACATGTATCTAACTGAGTTTTCTTAAATTTTAAACCAGTTTTTGAGAATACTTGGCGATAAATTCTAACACTCAAAGGAGCTGTTACTTCTTCAGAATACATTTGATGCATTTTTTTTCACATTTAATCCAGTAGGCAGATATTTCTTGCTTGTATGAGAGCGAGAATAGTGGCTGTCATAAGCAGGAAATTTAGCAATGTGATTAGAAATTTCTTCAAGTTTCTCTAGTGAACTTTTATTTTTGGGTACGTGCTTTCCTCTTTTGTCAGAACTCAAGGATTTGTTCATTTCAAACCAGCACTTCTTAATTACATTGTTAATGAAAGCGTTTGTTTGACCAAGTGTGTTTATAAAGCATTTTTTACAAACACTGATTTGAAGACTTTCTGAATTTAAGTTATACAATACTGTCAACTTTCTCAATTTCTGTTTCTTTCTCAGACGAACACGCTTTTTAATTTGCAACGATACCTGACTCGACACATAGTTGAATCTGTGTTTATAACTTGCATTTTGCCAATAAGCATTGAAAATTCGAGCTTGGTCTTCAAAAGATAATTCGACCTGCATCCACTTCTGCATTGTTCTAATCACTTCATTTTTCTGAAATTAACTAGTTCCCCATTTTTAGTTTTGTATGACTGGCCACAATTCCTTTTTAATTGTTTCATAATACGAGCATTCTGTATTTCTACTTGACTGATTACAGTTGATGGATCTACAAAAATAATTTATCAAATTTTTACTTATAAAACTCTAAAAATAAATTTATAATATTTTTGTGAATAAAAAGAAAAAATAATTTTTACCAGCTCCACTTTCATCACACCTAGATCATTATTATTAGTATTTTTATTAACATCTTCATCTTCACTTATTTCGAGTTCAAATGATGCGTCGATTTCTTGATTATAAGAATTAATTTGAGTCGATGGGGGTGTTTCTGCATCAGATATTTGTAGCTCTAAAACAAAAATTCACTGAAAATAAAAATAATGATTTAAATATAGTCTTTCACTAAAATAATTAGCTATAATATTGCTTTAAACTTACGTTGGGATTGTGAATTACAATTAGACGAACCAGATGTATATTCTTGTATAAAATCCATCTTCACCAAACGTCTTCAAAAGCACAAACGTAGCTGCGAATAATAAAGGTTATCGTGAAATTTTAGAATTGTTTTGAAGACTCGTTCAAGAAACGTTATAAAGATGGCGTGCCGTCTGCTTGCGCCTGCGCGTTTCGTATAATGCGTTTGAATCTCGTGATCGTCCGCGCTGTTAACATGTGCAATATAATATGCCCAATGATTGTAAATTTAATAGAAATGTCACGAAAATAGATATTTTATGATTAAGTAATAAGAATTCGTTGATTAATTCTTAATTTTGATCTGAATTCATAATTAAATTAATGAAAATGATCGAAAAATAAACGAGAACAGGACCAAGTTGCCGGCATAATGACATAACTTCATACTTTTTCGAGTTTACACGAAGGAGAAAAGGCATAACCTGGTAAATATTTGTTTTAAATGTGTTAATTGATTAGTACAGCATCGTGCCCTATCTCGTTTATTACGATCTTACGAATAAGTTTGAACATTAAAACCCATTTTTCTCAGAAACTTCAAAAAGTGGACTTATGTTATTTTGCCTTGGAGCCACAGATATGATTATACATATCTATCAATAGTTACGTAGAGTCATACGTCATGTATATTTATATATAGTTATATATGAGTGTATATAAACATATATAAATATATATATAAGTATACGAATCATTTTTTTCACGGGTTATTAATTGAGATATTTACCGCTTTATAAATTCATTTTCACACATAACTTCAAATAAGTTTCTTTTTTCCATGTGTATATTGAACCAATAACTTTAGTTTTTTTTCAGAAAACGTTAGTTTTTTTACGTTATAATGTATTTTAATAAAAACCTATGGACATCGCAATATTTTCCATCACAACATACCATGTAAAAGAATCATAGATTATAATTGAAAGCAATACACTTTCACGAAACATTCGATAACCTGATCTTTGAAAAATAAAATCAGCAGAATACTGAATAATTTTCCACCATATAAACGTTTGTTTTTTTCGTGAAATTGAAAATCGTTATAAATAAAGGCTTCGTAATTAAAGATTCAATAGAAGTACAAGCTGCGGCTGCAGCGGGATTCGATATTTTAATTTGAGTACTGCATTGTTAATCATTACTAATGTATCGAATTTCCTAGAAACGCGAAAACTGGCATGTTGCGCGCATCGTTCGGTCGAGCCAATATATTCCATCTGCGCGGTTGCGGCCCCTCCTCGTTTATTCATGTAACATGATGTTATTTTAATTGCCGAGTTTAATATTTGGTAAATAAACACGCGCTTTTTCTCCACCCCCTCAACCTGTATTTTAATGATAAACATTCGTAAAAATCATCCGGTCCATTCGAATTTGCCCAGCTCTCTCTTTATTCAGAATGCTCCATGTCTGATTTTTTCGTTTTATAATTACGAATATCATCATCAACGTTACATCGCATAAAGTATATAATTTTTTACGACAAATAAAGATTATAATTATTTTCGAAATACGTACGAACGTTTCTTTTGTCCGAAAATCATGCTACATTTCTTTCAATCACATTTTTCGACTGATGTTTGTGCACTACAAAGAACACATTCATTTTGGTTTTAATATTTTGTAATTATTTTGTTAATGAGAAATTTTAAAAGGAAAATAAGTACGGTAACGAAATGATGGCACGTTAACCAGATGCTATCCACTACGTTGAACCGAACATTTCGATAGCCAGTACCGAATTACTTAGGATTACCTATAGTAAAAATTACCTCTTGAAATCTTCGTAATCTAAGTTATATCATGTATCTTAAAAATTAGGCTTTAACAAAAATTTCGAATAAACTTTCAAAAACTAGCACTCATCATGATAAGTCTTTTATTGGCCATTTCGACAAAAGAAACTGAGTCGTTTTATACACTTGGAATATTCAAAAATAAGTTTGTAGTCTGCAAAAAACTCATTCTATCGTTCAATAGAAAAATTTCTATGCTGCAGTAAGATTCTAATAAAAATCGTCAGATATTAATTATAAAATGTTTTGGATTTCTACTAAGTTCCAGTACCGCGAATATGAGGTTGAGAAATAAAACATTAAATTATAAACAAATCTTCAAAATATTATCCATCCAGCCTCCATCAGTCGAACCAATTCCTTCACTATAACCGAGCTGACCAAACTACCGTCATCTAGCTGCCAAACTCTTTTCAAACCTCTCTCTCCTCCCCTCTTCCCCTGCTTAATTTCTCCCCTCGCTATCGCAATGGTTCCCCTCCTATTGCAACTACTAGCATTTCCCCCATCGCAATCTCTCCTTGGCGTCCGTCGTCAACGGGAGCATACACATCAACTCTCTCTCTCTCTCTCCCTCTCTGGCTGCGTCTTTGGACCGTGAATTCGAGACGCTCGTCGGCTCTCGGCGCCCTTATTTAAAGAGCCGGGCTGCACGAGAGCCAATTAAGGAGTTTGACGTTATTGAACGCCGCCCGCTGCGGTCGTCCTACTCTGCCTCTCGATGGAATTATGCTAATAGGAAATTCTAATTAGCGGCCGCGGGAGTCGCGAGGAAGAGGGAGAGGGAAGATGTACATAGAGGGTGAGGGGCTTTTTTGGGGGGCTTTTTGAGGGGGATTTTTTTGGTGATAAGGAGGGGGTAGCCACGATTGGGATCGATAGTTTTGACGGGCTGTCGGAGCCTCCTGATGATTTGTGCTGATTGTACACGAGTTGCCGGACATGTTAATGTGTCTGGATAGTATTGATATATAAGGGTAGTCATAGGCAACGGTACTAGATGAGTCTGAAGTTTGTATCGATGTAATGAAATGATGTATGTTTTTAGAAACGATTGAAGTTATTGGACAGTGGAAATTATTGTATTTAAACATCTTTGATGCCAAGTTATTTTAAATTATATCATTAATCAATATGACTGAAATAAATCATTTTTTGTTACACTTCAACGTTGCAAACTCATGACCAGTGGTATTACAAACTTGTAGTAACAACATTTTCGTCACTTGAGAAATTTTTTTCTTGTAATTTCGCAAAATATCTTTTATTAATCGAGTGAGTGCAAAATAATACGTTTAAAATCCTCTTCAGAGTCTTTCATGTAGGCCATAGCTGGAAAAACTAGATAATTAAATTTATGGCTGCCGTTATCACACATTTAATAAATGGTTAAAATAATTGGATTTTCTTGCTCAATTATTTAAATTCTTCAAATTTGTAAAGAAAAAGGTTATGTCAATTGATTACTCATCTCCAGTGATTTTAAATTATTTTTATTAAAATAACGCAACTGCCCTGGTAGAAATTTGACTATTAAAAATGGGGCACAATCTCAGTAAATAGCCAAGAAAAATGACTAATTATTGGCTCCGGGTGAAACGCTTTTTCTGATATTATTCGCCCATTTAATAGATTGGAAGTAACATAACCTAAGTTTCGAATTTTCGTT
>JAWWEQ010046176.1:0-16635 GCA_035583055.1 Torymus tubicola | reverse complement strand
TGCCGGGAACTTGGACTTATCTAATAGTCCTGTTCTCGTTTATTTTTCGATTATTTTCGTTAATTTAATTATGAATTCCGATCAAAATTAAAAATTTATCAACGAATAATTATGTTAAAAACAATACAACGTGATTACAACTTCAATTCGCAATAAATTAAAAGGCATTCTTCTTATTTCGTAAAAAAACAGGTATTATGAACTAACTTTCAATATTCTCATGTTTATGCACTTAATGTTTGTAAAATTATAAATATTATCTAAATTATTGTATATATTTTATATAAAATAATTTTTATCTTCAATTTGGTTGGATAAAATAAATCACTGCTCGACTTATGTTATTATGCCGCACACTCAATTTGAAAAATGGACTTATGTTGTTACGTTTTCCGTATATCGTAGCTTTAGGACAATATTTTAGCTACTTATACTGATAGTTTTAAATGAAAAAAACCTATTTAAAGATACAAAATCCAAAGTTTTCTCGATTTTCAAAAAATGGACTTATGTCGTTATGCCTCGGAGCCACAGATATATAATGTTGCGATTCTTCCAAAATTTTAGGAGTGTGATAAAATATATATGGTGAAATAAAATTCTATAGTTTTGGTATAGAGTAAAATATAAAACTACACTGAGAGAAGAATTTGTTTATAGTTAATAAGAAGATATATTAAAAATAAACCGAAAAATTTATTTATATTTACTCTTTGTAAACTCTTATTAACTATTAATATGCCATCATTAATAGTAATATTTTGGAATTTCAGTCAAATGTGAATGTTTTTACATTTACAATTTCCTTATTTCCCCAAAATCAACTATTTCGTATTAACTGTTACTAAATATATTAACTATAAATAAATCCTTCTCTCAGTGTACATGAAGAAAATGGGCCGTGATAGTACAAAGATATTATAAATTTTGCAAAGGAAAATATAGAAAAATGAGGTATATATAGAAAATAAGGTCATATATCGGGTTACATCGATCAAACCACAATCGTCAATAAACACTTGATATCATATATAATAATGAAAAATGTGAATACATCTGTTACAGCTGTACAAAATGAACGACAACCTCGTAACACAGCAACCATCAGGCCGGAGGCGCTTGTCGAGATGGACCAGGAGCGAGCGTTACGCGAAGCCGCCGTCGCCGTCGGTGTCTTTGGGTATGTCCAAGTTCTTATATACTCATATATAAACTTCTCTTTCTTCTATTAAACCGAATAAAAGGCTATACAATAAAATACTTTTCAAATATATGCCGAAACAGACCGAACACGTGCGGGGGTACGTTTGGAACTTATATACTACGTGAATCAATCAAATGAGCGACGATCATTGATTAAACCACTGAACTTTACAATTCTGGCGGTTATGTTTAATAAGATATATACCTATAGATTCCCCATGTTAATCTAAATCCGCACATGTATATCATCTTGAAATTTAAGGAAATATATATATATATATATAAAACCACATACCATCATTATATTTTTACACATTATCTAAAAATTAATAACGCTACACATAGTATAACATCCCTCCTCCTTTTACCACAATATTTTTTGCGTCGTATTATCACCTTCGCGCGCGTATACCTATACTATACCTATATATTCGCGCGCGCACATCACACACAGCCGAAACAAAAATAAATTCAGCTCACTCGGAAGAAAAACCAATTTCCGCGCAAAAACCCTTTTCGCTGCATATTATACATATTAGCCGCATATCTCTTACGCTTATATAGAAAAAGCTGATGCTGTCGCATTATCAGCCCCATCGTATACATATATATATACATATGTGTACAACACCAAAGTGCAAAATAGCGCAAACAAAACTCTCCTATGCGGCCCGCACCGGCGCTTCTGTGCGCACACGTATATTATATATCCTTTGACAATCAGGTGTTCGCGCGCGCGCGCGCACACGTGCGTTTATTATACACACCCCCGTTTTTTCGAGCTCCACCGCTTAATTAACCGAGACACGAGCTTTATTAATCTCCGTCGACCCAAAAATTAAAAAACCAAAGCGTCAACAGCTCCTACATATATATATAGAAAAGAACAAGCCTCGTGTCTCGTACACGTCGCGTTATGTATACAAAGGCCGAATACCCATACACCCATCGAAAAATCCTTCTCTCCCTCTCATATATACATATAATGTGTGTACGTATACGTGTACGAGACTAACGCTCGAAATAACCGAAGTGTGTGTGTGTGTGTGAGAGAGAGAGAGAGAGTGAATGCTCGAAGGTTCTATCGGCAATTTTTAATCCGATCGCGCGCGCGAGGCAGAAATCGATCAGCGAGAGAGTGCCACGTTTGATCTCGCGCCAAGAGAAGAGAGTGAGACAAGCGAAGCCTCGTGCGCACGGCTTCAGCGTACACCGAGCGTGATCTATCATGAAAAATTACCTTTGACCAAGAGCGCGAGCCTCAACTACTCGGCCGGCAGTAATTGGAAAATCCATATATTGATGAAAGTAAAGAGAGAGAGAGAGTGAGGAGAGCATGTCTTGCGCGAGCGCAGTGATTCTTCTGCTTCTATATAGTGCGAGATTTCGTGTGGTGTATATATGGGATGGAAAAGTGCGGAGATTGTGAATTGGAAAATGACTATAGAGATACAGGGTTACAAGTTTGTATGAAATTCGTGAAATGTATATATAGAGTTAGGATAGTTTTTGTAGGAGAAGTAGATTTACTGGTGCTATTTTAAAAGTCACAAATAATGTGTATATCAAAAAAAAATAATAAAATTAAATAAAGATGTTGTTAACGATGTACAAACGTAGTTATCTTTTTTTTTTGGTATACAAATAAGATAAGTAAAGACATTTCCTTTTTACTTAAGTGACTTGTATATGAGTATATTAATAATAACGAAATATATTTTTGTTTCAATACCGCAATGCAATATCTGTAAAATACATCTATATAATACGAATTTTTATTGAAAAATCATAATTCATTATTATTAAACGAATATATTTGATATTAAATATTTATTTATAACAATAAAGATTACTTAGATTAATTAAAATTGTTTAAATAATGCTTTTTTAAATACAATATAATTTTTTAATAAAAAGCATTAATTTTAAGTAAACAGTCTCGTTTATTATACGAATTATAAAATTGTGCATATGAGTAATAAAAATCAACACCGGCCTGCCGCTTGTTTTCGTACGCTGATCGTTTAAATCCGACCTCGAGTGCATCGATTCATGTATTCAAATTTTATCAGCTTTGAACAGTAATTTATAGCGACATATTGATCCAATAACGTAGAAAAATTTCTGGTTTAGAATTGTAAATTGTCGACTTTTATTTTATTGCAAAAGTCATGTTTCAACATCACTATATTGACGAATTAATGGGACATTGTTACAGAAACAGACACTAGACGATACATACGATAGTATTGTAGGGAAAAAAATATTATTACATAAAGCTTTAAGATATTTTTTTCGACCTTTTTTGCTAAACTGCACAAAGTGTCACTTCATTACGAATTTAAAATTCTCCTATTCGAATTTCGCAAAAAATAAGGTTTAATAATAAGTTAAGCTCGCGTTTGATTTTCAACTCTCATTATCTGATGTTTACTATAGACGCCCAGCTTGCAATAATAAAGCTTTTCGAAATAATTTTTCAATCCTTACCTTAAAAACTAAATCTTTTGAAACTCTCTATGAATTTCTTAGGTTGAAATTTCCATTCGCGTCTTGCGTGTAATTATTCTGGACGTTACAAAAACATCCAGGATCGAAACATCAGTCTAGAGGTACGCGCCCTTGATCCAACGACAGTACAGTTCCATAATACAACATCTTCGGCCCTCGATAACTACCGCGGATTATTACCAAATCTAAGCCTCGCATTACCATTCACAATGCTTGCAAAGATAGCCCTGGCCCTTTCCCCAGGTGATTCTCCTCCAGCCTTCTCTAAGGACAACCGCACATCATCCCTTGGCATCCTCATCACAGGATTCTCAGCTGAATCTCCAATATGTCTTTCCACTCGTACAGGTTCCATTACAGGTTCAATTGCCTTGCGGTTCCTGATGTTACCCTCGGACCTTCCGTACCTTGCGGTGAGTTGTAACCTTGTATCGTCATCGACGGTGTACAGACCACGTTTCAGGTTCTCTGACTTGGTTTTGCGAATGATAAGAGCGAATCGTCGTTTGATGTTTTCTTTGACCAATTCGTGTTCCTCAACACCGTCAGCTATCTCCAGCCCACTGCTATCATTTTCAGAGCGGACGGAGGAAGAGTCCAGGATGTCAAGAAGTCGGGCAAACGAGAGGCAGATCTCATCCAGAGACTTTTGGCTTACGAGGAGGTACCCACGTGAGTCTCTGTCGCGCTGACGTAAAACGTCCTCGAGCTCCGTAAGATCACTCCTAGCCGAGCGTAGCTTAGATTCAGCGAACTCACGCCTTGCACGTTCCTCTGCTAGGATTAGCTCCCGAGAACGTGATTCTTCTAGGAGACGATCTCGTTCCTCGCGAAGCTCAAGGAGCTCACGAACCATATCTTGGTGTTTTTGAGGAGTAACATTCTGATCGATGATCGATTCTGTCTCCATCAAAGCTTTGTCCTCTGTCGGCGGCGGAGGATCTTCACATTGGCTTGAGTCTGACACGGATTGGATCTGTGATTGCAGATCGAGGTGCAGCGAGATCTTCGGGGGTGCTTGTGGAGATTCAATCTGCTCAAACAGAAAACAAACAATTAATATCGTATAGAATAATGAGCGAACCTGATGAATCACATCACTTACCTGTGTGCCAGCAACACGTGCCTGTTCAGGCGGCTTCATTGGTTGCCTAGGCCGCCTCTCGAATACCGGCAGCGGTGGTTTCGTCTTCATCCTCTTAGCCAACTGAGATGCTGGCATCAGTAGTGGCTTCTTATATATAATTGGTGCTGGTGGCCGTTTCACCTGCCTCACCATTGCACTCTTGGGCCTTATCATCGTTGCCGACGATGTTTTACGTGCTTCCTTCTGCAGACTACCAGCGGATGATACCCTCTTACTGGAGGATTCTTTAGATTGGGCCAGACTCAGCCAACGATATTCGCCCTTGCCACCGTTCTGAAGGTCGTTGCGCTCTAATCGTCGGGAGATTTCATTAAGGGTCGATTCCTGGAGACCAGGATTTAGGCGAACGTCCACGATGAGAAGAGTTTTGTTGTGCTCCAGAAGCTGGAGAATTTCCTGAGCGATGCCCTCGGATAGGCCGCATTGCTGAAGGTCCAAGGCTTTAAACCAGAGGCTGTCGCGGATTGCTTCAATGATTCCTACGTGAATTGATTCATGGTATTATTGTATCAGGCTGATAGAAATCTACAATTCTATTTTCAGAAACGATCATATACAAGCTCAGCCTTAAAAAAACATAACGAAAAAAGAAAATTATTTCCTCACCCGTGACAGCCTCATTGCCAAGCTTCGTGTTCCCGTTCAGCGTCAGCCTCCTCAATCCAGGCATACTCTCCAGCTTTGGCTCTCTATACCTAAGCGACTGTTTCCACGCATCGTGATACAACTCCAATCTCTGCCTGGACAACGCGGCTGCTAATGCCGCCCCTGCGGCACTGGTCAGATCACACTGCGACAGATTCAGCGTCCTCACACTGGGCACGTCTGTCAGTGACCGGCACAACAGTTCACAGCCAGCATCGCCGATGTAGCATCGCTGTAAGGACAGGTGACGAAGACATTTGGTGCCAGCTACACCGACACAAAGGACAGCCAAGCAATCCGATGGCACGGGCACACCTTCCAACTCGAGATTAGTCAAGGTATTGGAGTTCCGGATGCACTGGCTCAAGCTGTGAGACAGCCGTTCGACGATATAACGGGTTAGAACCACCGGAGCTTTTCCCACTGCGCGAGCTTTAGATTCTGTCGTAGCGTTGTCAAGGAGCTTGCGGTACTGGTATTTGCTGCGCACGCTTATGGATCTGAGGGCATGAGGTGAAGTCAATATTGTGTATATGAAGAATAATTTAAAAGGCAAAATTAAAGAGGAATTGAGTAAGATGAGGATGTTATTTAGTAGAATAGGCAAAGGTATTAGTAAACAAACTTGTATACTAGCAAGGAGAGATTCTTAATGACTGTGGGTAATCAATATTTTTAACAATATCTTACGTTATCTTTGATTCCTTTATAATGTTCTAAACGGTTAATATTTTCAAGCGAATCACCGATTAAATTACTGCTATTTCTATCCACTTCTTACATTATTAAAGTTTAATGGATGAGATTTTCAAACGCCAATTTATTTTGTGACTCAGAAAATGTAATCCTGACATTCTAATCGAATTCGTATAAGACTGACATTTTGCAACGAGTACACAAAATGTTATGAAATCGTATCATAGATAAGTCAGGTTTTATCTTTTTTACTCTCAACAGTTACATTAATAAGAAAAAAATGAATTTTCAAGTTATAATTCTAACGATTTTGCTAACGTAATTTTAACGAATCGTAACTCTTTTAACAAATTACATTGCCCTTTCAAATACTCAACCACTCCAAGCAGAAACAAGCACACACGTCGATACATCGACCGCTCTTAAAGCAGGAGAAAAGAGAGAAAAAAGACCAGAGGGTATATACGTAGCTTGTGAAAGAGAGAAAGAAAGGGAGAGAAGAAGAAGAACCTGAGGGTGCGATCGAGGGACAGGGAATTTAGAATAGGCGCCCAGTCGTCCATCTTGACGCGGTCGGTGGTGAAGTCGAGCGAGTTCGGCAGCGTGACGCATATCATCGGCAAAGGCCGCAGCCGTTGTTGCCTACACAGCTCCATATAGCACGTGGCGAAGCTATGTTGTTGCTGCTGCTGCTGCTGCTGCTCATGTTGTGGCTGCTGCTGATCAACCATCGTACAGCTGTCGTGCTCGACTTACAGCCTTACCTCGTCAATAGAAAGAAGAGGAGTATAAATAAACTCTTTTGAATAATCTATCGTCGCCGGAATAATTGACTTGATAATTGAATTGATAACTTGGCTTGTTAAAGGTCTCGTTTTCAGTTGATTTCCATTCTATTACAAATATTTTCATAAGTCTCGAGTTGTAATAATAGATAGACTACATTGTAGCAGCTATTTTGATTACGTAATATCACGAAGATTATGTATAAATGCAAGTGCTGTCATGATTAGTAATAAATTAAGGTTAACCATGAGACCTTCATTCACGTTGTAAACAAAGTATTTATGTATATTTTGTCACAATAACCCTAAATTGATTCAATCAATAAGCTAATTTTACACGCTCACATATCTAAATTACAAACAAAAAAATCCAGTAACCACCGCAAATTATCGTATTAAAGCCAGTTCAACTCTTAAAGGTTAGTCAATCTGTAACTGCCGCATAAGTATATATACCCGGCTTATCCAGACGAATTTTTCTCAATCGCGAGACACCCGCGATGGCTTCCGATACTGCTGAAATTCCCGGCCGAGTGTATCCTCGTTGCCGTATACGTCATCTGCGCCACTTTAACACCTGAAAACGTCGTCAGGAAACGCGCAATTCGATCGTCGCGGTCGTCGTCGTCGTCGTCGGGTATAGGGTGGGGTATAAAGCTTACCCGAAATAACCGGCGACGAACGAGCGGATAACGTGAAGCGGCATTTTAAGTCGTTGTGTGGTTGTGCGTGGTTAGGTTAAGTTGAGTTGGTTTAGACAAAAAAAAATTGGAAAAATAACTGGAGAAGGCAAACAAAAAAATTCATGGGAAGCCGTGAAAGCGCTGCAGAGGTTCGGAAGATCTGAAGTTTGCCGCGGAATGTGAACGAGGATAACTATTTTAGTTTTCAAAATTAAAATCGGGTGAATGTAAAACGTAAAATTTATGATTTTCAAATAAATATATGAGACATAACAATCCACTGGTAATTAACCCGAAAATTACCATGAAATATTATCAACTCACCGTATTACGAATAATAATAAGCCCGCACGTATACCGAATATTTTTACCTCCCACAATCCCTATATATATATATATATACTTCGATCGACCAATTAACAATATTTATTATGCAAATGCAGCAAATCAGTTATTTATATACACTGACTGACCAAGCGCACGTCGGTACGCATAATTATTATACACAACATTCACCGAGTATATATACTTTCCGCGCGATGAAAATTAGAACGCGAAAATCGAAATCCAATTAACAATGCGCCCCTCTTCGTCCAACGTACCTATAATTATATGCGCGAATTATAGCAACATGTGCGTACATGTGTGTACAAATGTATAATTATAATGAGTCGAAACGATAATCGAGTGATTCCATTGTTTATGTGTATGTATATATATATATATATATATTTGCAGACCACCCGTTTCTTTGGCAATGGCGAGGTACGCAGCGCCTCTGCCCCTACCCACAGTCGCGTCAACGGGTAACTCGAACAAGGCGCCCTCACCGCCACGACAGGATAACGACGATGGTAAGGAGTGTTCTCGGTGAATTATTTAACAAATAGTAAATCATATAAGTATATTTAAATTTAAAAAAAAGTCAATAAAGCAAATTGATAAAGTAATACTATACAATGATGTACACAGGGTGTTCGAAAAACATGACTACCTCCAAAAAAAAGTCGGAGCTGATTTTTTCAAAATTTTAGTATAGGGACAAAATTTGTTGTTCTTGAAAGATGCATTAAATGGTTTATTATATGAATTTCATACTAAAATGCTTTTAACCTTTATCTAACCCGCAGAGATCAGGTGTTCTTAGAGTTTAATACATTTGTTAACAAAAAAATCCGGCTGTTAAAATTGTCGATTCCATAATATAGGGGTTCCTATTTGAAAACTGAAGTTAACCTTTATATGACCTTGAAGATCGCAGCCAAGATTAAATTCAAGGTTACTCTGTAACGCGTCTTTTGAAAAGAAATATATTTTGTTTCTACAAAAATTTTGAAAAATTCGATCCCTTTTGAGTTTTTCCGAAATATCCATTTTTTTTAAACACCCTTTATATGAATAAAACTCGAATGACTACTAGTTGACGACAATTTTTAATTCTTTTAATCCACATAATATCGTTCCAATAAAAATATATATCGATTCTCTTCTAATTAAAAACACAACCACGTCAAAATATACAATCGCGATCCATATATATATATATATAGGCAACGCATCCGAAGACAGCATAGACGTAACGAACGAGGAGCCGCTCACACCTCAGCCTACGCAGCCTCAGCAGCAGCAGCAACAACAGCAACAACAGCAGCAACAGCAACGTGGCAACTGCAATCAATTACCGCCGGTAATGCCGTCGATTTACTCGCCGGCGAGCCTCGAGACGGTATACGAGACGTCGGCGCGGCTTCTTTTCATGGCCGTCAAGTGGGCCAAGAACCTACCATCGTTTGCCAGTTTGCCCTTCCGTGATCAGGTAAGAGAGAAAAAGAGAGAGAGAGAGTTTGTATGTTATTTCAATCGTGGAAGTTATTCACGCGATTGTTGAACAAGAAAAATATATTCTGTAATTATTTCTTTGCTTGAAATTTGAACGGAAATATAGCAACAGATGTAAAATGCTTTTTTTTTGTTTAGTATTTACCGGATATGTCTGTTAAAGATATAATAAAATATTTAAATAAACTTTACTATGAGGCTTGAAAAAATTAATCGATAATTAAGCAATGCGTTCAACAATCCATTAACTAGAGCTTACAAAATGACCTTCGATACAACCCTTGCGTAAACAATTCAATGATTTATAGGTGATTAAATCATATAACATTTTAGTCCGACGAATTTCATGATTTTTCGCGTGATTTATTTCTGAATATTTCTGTGTATATACTATTCATAAATTATATAATCAACAATACGACTAAACCATTAAACGCTTAGTCGCCTAAAAATCACCTGATTTCTTCGACAAAAATCATTTACAATTCTTCTTCATATATAAGCACGATTCAAAAACACCACAGAGTCATTAAAAATTAGAAACCAATAAATATATCCAAGCAAAAAGTAAACCTCACTTCACAGCAAAGCACCCTTTAACTTATCAACACAGGTTATCCTGCTGGAAGAAGCCTGGTCGGAACTCTTCCTCCTGAACGCAGTGCAATGGTGCTTGCCTCTGGAATCCTCGCCGTTGTTCAGCGCATCCGAATTATCAGCTCTGGCACTCACGCCTCATCCCTCGGTACATCCGCACTCAGGCCTTCACCTTTCAATGCCGGCAAAGTCGAATCAGCTGGCAGTTGACGTGCGGTACCTCGACGATATGTTAAACCGTTACAAAGCCATGATGGTCGATCCCGCTGAGTTCGCATGCATGAAGGCTATTATTCTCTTTCGTCCAGGTATGACGATGATATATGTATTTTCTTATATGTCAATATTCTACGGGTTTATATATAGATTCGTTGGATTTGAAAGCATTACAGGTGGATATTGGAATAGTATATTGGTGGAGAATTTTTTTAATTGATTACAAAACCTCCTGTTGATATATAGATTGATAAAGATTATATTCGATTTATTATATATATTAATATACTTTTGAATCAAATATATACTCTTTTAAGAATATAACATAATAAGGGTAACCGGAACTATAACATATATTTTCGGATAATATTAAAATATATAAGTTTATTCATTATTCTAATGAGAATATCTTGTGTCAAATTTGATAAATAAAAATCAATAATCTGATGCGCGAAAACCGTCGAATAATCATAATGACCACGTAATAGGCAAAAATATTCCACAATATAACGATCATCAATCTATACCAATTAATACCACCTTAAACCACCACAATATACGTATACACGCACCAGCTATATACAACAATATATCCTCTCAACTTAACAGAGACGCGCGGCCTGAAGAACACACGTCAAATCGAGGATCTACAGGACCAAGCGCAAGTGATGTTAGGCCAGCACACACGTAGTCAACAACATCCAAATCCAGCGCGTTTCGGTCGCCTCTTACTTCTGCTACCACTTCTACGTAACGTGCCAGCGACGCGTGTCGAGTTGATCTACTTCCATCGGACGATCGGTAACACACCAATGGAAAAGGTACTCTGTGACATGTACAAGAACTGAGGTACCGCCGGTATTCTGTACATATGCAAGCACATGCGCGAGATGCGCGCTAAACGCAGGCGGGAAGAAGAGGAATAGAAGTATATGGTCCTCCAGTTAATATAGGGCTCTCATGGCTGTAAATATATATAATAAACGATGGTTTGGTTCTGTGATTCGTATATTTTTTACGTATATATACATATAAATACATGAATAAATATATTATATATATATATATAAATTATATATATATACACATATAAGTAGGTTGGGTTGTGACGTGTTATATAGAGGTAATGATGAAATACTTTGTTGTTCAGTGCTGATACGATGATGATTGGTTCTTGTATAGGTGAGTTTCTCGATTGAGTTTCTTTCTCTTTCTCTGTGCATTATTATCATTATTATTATTATTATTATTAGAAGTGTATACGTGATAGTTATGGGATATATATACACATACACATCAGAACGATATCACGCGTTCATTGACGTGACCGCGTAGTGATGTTTTTATCGGGAAAGTTCTTCAGTACGGTATGTAGTATGTATTAGATATGTATACGTATAATATACATATATATATATAGATCGATGTAGCGTATAAGAGAACAACGTGTGGTTATTTGTATAGCTGATAAATGACAGGAAATCAAAATTCTTTCTTTCGATCGGTTATTGGTACGAGCAGGGAAATCACGTTTTGTCGTGATGAAGGGATGGTTAATTAAAGGCTGTGACCGTGACGAAGGATCCGATAGATAAGTGACATATAGAAACGAGTTTGCGGGAGGGAAAATTCGAGGGCAACGAAACTGATACGCATTTGTTATAGGGCCTAAAGTCGAAAAAACGGACAAATAAATCAACATTCAGTGTATTTGAAGATTCTCCTTTTTTTCGTTATTGATTTATGTTGAAGTTTAGATTTAATTGAATTTCATTATTTTCGACGATTTTACCTCTTCCAACATACATTCGTTGCAGTATATTTGAAAACATGTTAATATTGGGAAAATGTAATCACTTCAACTCATAAATAAACATATAGTGCGAAAATGAATGAATAATAAGTGTGTAAAAAAACGATCTCATCGGTTACGAAAATTTTATAGGCTGTTTATTTATTTCTAATGTCTAGTTCAAAGAAATATAAATTAATCCTTTAGCATTTATTTATTTATTTATGTGATCATCAACATGGGCTTATGAAGCCCTTTCGTTACAAAAGAAATAATAAAATAATCGCAGTGACCAAATACAAAAGAGTAGAAACACATTTATTATTAATAGCGAATAGTAAAAGATCTAATCAAAGTCTTAAAATTAGAAAGAGGGGTTACACTACTTAGGCAAAATGGGAGAAGATTCTGCCTCTTCAAATGGTTAAAAGTGGAACGTTTACATGAATTAGAAACTTGAACAACCATTATTTTAATTTAAAAAATAATTTATTGTCTCATCCTTCATACATTAAACAACTTGTATATGTCTTGTATATTAACAAAGCCGTGATTTTTCTGTCACTCTCAAAACACGACGATTAAAAATAAAAAAACAACAACTTACATTTTCTATTTCAAGTAATATACCAAACGTATATAGCACTACAGTCAATTATGAAATAAAGGAACATTCCATTACATAAAGTTTATATATATCGAAACGTATATATTATATCCTCTTAAACAAAGTCGTCTTTTGAACAACAGGAATTTCACACGTAACGTTAAAAAATCACGAGGAAAAAACATTAAAAGTGGAAGGAAGATGTTACAAGGATAAAATGAAAACGCTCGTCTAAGGTCACTTAATTCAATCACATCGTAGGCTAATTATTCTAGTCGTATAAATACTTAACTCGTACGACGCGCAGTGTATAAAAAAAAATAAAAAAAAAAAATTATGAAAGGGCCGATATCGTGTGTGCGCGCGCGTGCGTGCGTATTGTATATTCCATGTTGTTGTGATAAAAATGATTGTCGTATAAATGAAATAAGAAACAAAAAGAATATAATGCTGTATGTATATGCGACCATCATCAGCGAAGCATAATGTAACGATTACGCAACATTCATTGTAATAAAAATAAGTACGCAAACATAAATATATATAAAATGGAATATTTATTTGCTCCACCACTCCCTATGCAAAATAATTTATCGCAACTTGCGTAAAAGTTCACGTCATAATATACGTAATCAATTTAAAACTATAATAAAAGAGATATAATAAACGAATTTATATACGAAAACGCCAACTTTTTATCTATTTATATAAAGAATAAAAAAATTGCTGAGAGATAATGCAAGTCCTTCGCTTTGTAATCAAGTTTACTCGCGTGTAAGCTAATTGTTAATGTAAACTTCAAAAATGTTTAATAGAGCATTAACTTAGCGAGCTAGAAAATATCCGATGAATAGCGTCGTCCACACGCAACTATGAGCAATTTATTAATGGTTTTTTTTTCCTTAATAACCTACAGTTTTATGTTCTTTTGTAACGATAGCAATCAAAAGAATTAAAATTAACTTTATAATTGAAAAGATTTATAGAATCATGTAATAATGTTGCACTACTTACAATTCAACAAGTTTTTCTTTTATTAAAAAACAAATAAACTTCATCTTTACTGGATTTATTTTCATCCTCGTTATATCCTTCACTATATAAAATATAAAATTTATTAAAACTTATATACTTATAAGTAAATTCGAATCATAACAAAAATAAAAATTTTAAACAACGACTTTTGCCATACTCTCAAACATACACAGATCTTCAAACAAAAGATATAATCCATTACCCTAAAGCAAAAAGTCGCGTGGGCTGTACATATATTCTATATATACCTATATATCTATTTATTTATCACCCGCTTAATCCCTGTGACTTTCCCCGCGCGACGCGCACATGGCAGTTTGACGGTGTATACCGCCTAGCGCTTATAAATTACGCCGAGGTTTAAGGGACCCGCTTAAGTTGTCAAAGCCCGCGACGAGCGAGTGAACGAGGCGCTTCTGTATATGTGTGTATATGTATGTACACGGGGGGGGGAGCCAAGCGAAAATTACACGCGGAGCAAAATTGGGATGACTTTCCGATACTCTTCAGCGGATCAAAGTTGGATGGACCAAATGCGGGGTGAGCTGCGATTGTTTGGATAGTATGGATGTCATATAGTGTAAGGTTGTTTAAAAGTGTTTAGAGAGAGATTGTGGATGCAAGGTGGTTGTGTGTTTGACAAATATAGGTGATATGGTTTAGAACAGTTTTACAGTGTATGCTTAAGTTTATGTAAAATTTGATGCGGTATATGACAAACCATGCGGTTATTAATTATTTGATTCTTTTTTCTGTACAAAATATATTATTTTTTAACGCGAATATCTTAAATTAACTTTTCTATCGTTTCTTTATACTTAAATGATTGAATAAGGACTAAAGTCTATTTCCATGCAAAAATGTTGTTTGTTACGATACTGTCTGTAATAACTTTCAAAAATCAAAGATATATAGTAGTATCTCAATTCTTCAATAAAAAAAAACTATCAAAATACTCTCTAACATTACCATCCACTATCCCACCATCACTATACGTATACGTGCAAATCTCACAAATGCTGCTTTTTTCCAAATTCCATATTAAGTTGTTTTCGGTGGAATAATTTAAAACTAAACTAAAGCTATTTTTAATCATTTTTAAACAATTAATTATTGGCCCCCCAAAAAAATGATACCTTTCGATGAAGTTTATTCAACCACGGATATCTCTTCTAGAGACCCTAAACAACAAGAAAAACCACATTTGGAAGGTATAGTCGAAATAAAATATTGAGGTCCATTTTTCGAAGTTTTTCGCAGCATTTATGAGTTTTGCACATATATATATATACGAATCAGCTAAAACATATCTATAGCACAACCATTTGAAACGTCAACGATACTCGCGCGTTTACCTATCCAAATCACACGACATCTGTCACTCCAGATTCTCCTGCTCCTCTCGCTCCTGAACACTTTGCAGTTCTCGTTGTACGCACGTATATATACACATACCCGCAAGGGCACTATGGCTAATACCTTTTCAATTACATACGCGCGCGAGCGTCATTTGTCGGGGCTTTGCGTCGCCGTCTTTTACCGCACTTGCCGTTTGACTTGATTTATATCGCCGCGCGTGCCCTGGGCTTATATGATATATGCGCATATATTTATATATATATACGTCGTGTTTTTGCTCGGTTAATCCCAGGGATTGAAGATGCGCCGATGGATTATTTTACGCGCTCGACTCATATAGGGATGACGGTGCTCGTCTGCGTATGTGTGTGTGTGTGTATATATATATATTCGGGATGATTTATGCGCGCGAGTATATGGTGTCAAAAGTTGAGATGGGATGGGGAGCGACGAGGGGGAGGGAGAGCAGGTGGATTATATGGAGTTCGATTTGATGGAAGCAGAGTGATGGGTATAGGATACGCGGTGTAGTGTAGGTAGAAATTGGTGAGAAAATGTTATTTTATATATGTAAAATTGGAACTTTAGGCTTACCTACATATATATAAAAACTCAATAACTCCATTCTGTATATATTTGACTGTATTAAAGCTCTTGGTAACAAATTAACGTACGCGTAAAATAATAATGATATTTTTATTTAATATTGAAATTATTCGAGCTCGAACTTTCCCAGTAATTTTCGAACGTCCACGTACCCGCGAGCTTAGCGGAAGCTCGCGTCACGGCTTGTCCGACGGGCGGCCGCACTCGCAGATTTACGAGAGAAAGATCAGTATAAGCGTTCACTTTCTGATTTTAGCCGATGCTCTTATATGACAGCCAAATAACGGGCGAGAAAAGCTTACTTCCTCTTTTTTGTGCTTATATATAGAAATTTCGGCGAATAGTTGCCCTTCGCGCTCCGACGGAACCACGTGATAGCTTCTCCAGAAGAGAACCATCCGAATCCTCGTTGCAGTGGCCTCCGGCCGTCGCTGATGGCAATACAAGTCCGTAGCTTATTGAAAACTATATTAAACTAATTTATGCATATCGGGAGAACTCCGAAAAGAATCTCGCATGAATTTCTTTATTACGAAACTTCTTAATGATATATCTGCCTAACCCATATTTCACGCATGCTCTCTAACGCTGAGCTTATATCAAAATTATAAAAAAAAAATCATAAATTTACGAAATCGTGAATTATAAAATTTTCAAATCAGTAATATAAAAATCATTTTACTATTTTTATCAAGCATTGTCTGAAGTAATCTTAAACAGTTTGTTGGAGAGCAAAAGTTGCGCTAGTGATTCTAAATTGCATCCGCGCTAATACTTCATTTTACACCACTGTTTAAATTTAAAAGTTTCTTTTATCATTTATCGTGCGTTACGCACTTTTATATATATGGGCAGTTCTCAGGTGAATCGAGAGGTCAAAATTTTTTTTTCTTTTAAAATCACCTAAATCGCTT
>JAWWEQ010046155.1:0-16635 GCA_035583055.1 Torymus tubicola | reverse complement strand
TGCAGCTCACTATTGCGAGAGATAGCGAGGTGACGTTTGTGAAATTCTTTCCAGAGTAACTCGAGGGACTCGAGGTTTGTTTTTAGCCAATCTGTGGTTCGTTTTTCCTTCGGGGCTTTAAGCATTCGAGATTGGAATTTCGCTAGAAGTTCAGCCGTAGCGAGTTGATCCTCAATCTCCTCAGTCATCTTAACCTTGTCTGAGCGTTTAGATATATGTGATGGGATAGAAAGTGTGTTTGTTTACCTTCTACACACGACGAGTATATGGGCTCGACCTCCTGTGTTTGTTTATTGCTGCGTGTCGTCAACAAGGCCGCGCACCGCGAGTAGCTGAGCGGTGGTTTTATGCGAGGAATTCGACTACGTACCTAGGCAGCGAATTCTGAATTATTAAACTTCCTTGTTCTTTGACACGGGAATAGTCTTTGCTGCCAAGCGGCGTTCTTCTTTTATACCTTGCGATGCACTTTTCACTTCACCTTTTAGTTCGTACCCGTATAGTGGGAATTCGCAGATTTATTATCCGGCTCGGAGGACCAATGTATGAGCGAGCATATTGTCCGTGCTATCACACTCTGTGTGATGTTGACAGGATAAGGAGAAGGAGTGGCGTTTCAATGAATACACTCTCGTACAACTCACTTAACTATATTTATTGCACTAGCCGCTAATATTAATACAAAAAAGGTTACAGTGGAAAAGGTATTGACAGAAGGTCAACTAAGGTACTCGCCTCGCGTCGCGTGTGCTCGCTTTCGTAGACGGAGCAAGAAGAAGTAAAGGAGAGCTGCGCGCAGGCAGCCGTCACTCGCGTACTTACAACTGGAGAGCGCCCGCGTCACGCGCAATTAGAATACAATAATTCGCTGATCGTACACGTCGTGATCAAACTGTAGACAATCGATTTGTAGTACCATATTGTCCTGGGTTATTATGTATATTCAATTGCCATATAAACGTTGAAGTAATGTCCAGCGTAACGTCTGTGAAATATTTGTATAAATATGTTTATAAAGGTTACGATGCAGCTAATATCATAGTTGAAAAGTCAAATAATGAGAGGGTAATTAATCACGATGAAGTTCGTAGTTTTATAGAAACGCGATGTGTTAGCCCAGCTGAAGCATGTTATCGTATCTTAAGTAAACCATTACAGTGTACAAGTCATAGTATTATACGCTTAGCAGTTCATTTGCCTCAACAAGAGTCAATTGTAATTAATGATATTGATGATAGAGTTGCAATGGAGGCTGTATTAAATCGAAGCAGTACTTTATTAGCTTATTTTGATTTGAATGAAGAAGATATTTCAGCTAGACAGTACACTTATGCTGAAATTCCAGCTCATTATGTTTTTAAACAACATACTGATAATGGTCAGAAAGTTTTTAGATAGTCAGAACGGAAATCTCATTATAATTGTATCAGACTTATGTATTCCGTCAGTCGAAGTCAGGTAGAGTTATTTCGATTAAGATTACTTCTATTAAATTATAGAGGCGCAAAAAGTTTTGATGAATTAAAAAATGTAAACGGTGTTCAGTATATGACGTTTTCGGAAGCTTGGTTAGCGTTAGGTCTTATAGATGATGATGAGGAATGGAGTCGAGCTATACAGGAAGCTGTAAGTTGGATGATGCCACGTAGTATCAGCGTTACCAGGTGGCGATTTAGTGTCTCGCTCTTAAAGAACGTGACGTCATGTACATGTGGGTGAGAAGGATAGAAGATCGCCACCTGGTTACCCTGCGTAGTATACGTCTGTTATTTGTATGTATTTTGATTCATTGTCAACCTATGCATACGGACCAACTTTGGGAAAATTTTAAAAATGCTTTATCAGAAGACTTCCTAAGATTATATGGAGATCATACCAGAGCTTACAATTTAGCTTATTCCAATATTTGTGAAACATTGATAGCTGCAGGCAATGATATTGCGAACTTTCTATCGATGCCTCAATTAGTAGTGAATAACCACATTGAGGATAGTAATAAATTGTGTGATAACTTCGCAGATATGGGAAATAGACAGTGTATCATGTTAAACAGGGATCAAAAATAAATCGTTAATAAGATTTTAACATTATGAAATGATATTGATTATAACAGCTCTCGGTGTTTTTATATCGATGGCCCCGTTGGATCTGGAAAAAGGTTTGTATATACAACATTATATAATTTGTTAAAAAGTCAAAACAAAAATGTTTGTTGTATGGCTTTTACTGGAATCGCTGCAACGTTATTACCTAAAGGAATGATGGTTCATAAAGTACTAGGTTTGCCTGTACCTTTATTATCGGATTCTTCATCTAATATTGTTGTGCAATCAAAGGAAGGCCAATTTTTTGAGACAAACAGATGTTTTTATTTGGAATGAGGCAGCAATTGGTCCACGTTACGCATTAGAAATCATGGATAGGACGTTAAAAGGTATAATGAGTACTGATTTATTGTTCGGCGGTAAAATTGTCATTTTAGGTGGAGATTTCAGACAATTATTAACTATATTACCACGAAGCATTCGAAGTGAAGTAATAAATTTATCTACCAAAAGTAGTATTTTGTGGAATGTTTACGGTGATTTAAATGACAGTGATGATAATATAGATATTCGTGAACGGTGTATAACTACTGATTCTAACTTCATTAATTCTATGTATGGACATTCGATAAGAAATCACCTTTATGATGATATGAGCTCATCAGTTATATTAGCTGCACGAAATATTGATGTGAACGAAATTAATAAAACTGTGGTATCGTTATTAGATAGTTACAATGAGCGTGTATATACGAGTGTTGATTCAGCTGATCATTGTGATGATAATGGTTTAATGGGTGAAGAAATTTTACCAGAATATCCTAATTCATTGAATCCACAAAACTAACCATCTCACGAAATGCATTTATGACTAAATTCTATTGTTATGCTTATCAGAATATTAGTATACTATAATGTTTATTTGTTGTAACATGTGTCCGAAATTATCATTTCTGTTAGATATTATAAATTTTAATAAAATTTAATAACTATCAACAATTATTTAAAAGTATTTGTTACTATTCAGTGTTTATAATTTTTAAAAAATGTAGGATTTTGAGCACAGTACAAATAGGTTTTAGGATGTTAAAACAGTTTGATTTGATTGAAACAGTTTCAAATAACTTTGAATAATGTTTAAAATAAAGTAATAATTTGTAATTAATTAAACTAATAATAGTTATTGATAATTTGTAATTAAAATCAACAAATGACATTTGGGAATTTAACTATTAATATCTAATTAAAAATAGCAAGAATAGTACAGCAATCGTGCTAGAGCCCTCTATTTTCTCTTTCTTTCCAAATCTATTTCCTTTTTATTTACTATATTTTCCTCTATCGATCGTAGTACTATTTCTGTGTCAATATACTATGTATCCAGAATTAACATCTTAACATAATAATTAACAGTTGTAACGCGTGCCCGATTCGCGTTCGAATTTCGCGCACGTCGCGTGAGCGCCCGCGCGTAAGTACGATTTCTCGGAATCGTGACGCATATCAGGACGCGATATCGCGAAGCTGCCTTTAAATCCAACGGATCAGGGTAGCCATCTTGACTTGCGGTATCGTCGTGTAGAGAAGTGTTCTGTGCGTGCTCCGCTCTCCCTAAGATTTTTACGCGTCCGTGTACGTGAGTCGCGAGTTAGTGTGTGTTGAATGGAGGTGCGAGAGGCCTGCACACACGTGTGTTAGAGAGAAAGAGCAAGAATGAGAACACCGCATGCGTATAGTGCCAGCCGGTGCGAGCGAGCCGGCCACCGCAAGTACAAGAGAGACAGAGCGAGCGAGCAGCCTGCGAGAGCGAGAGAAGTACGAGACGTCGTCTTCCTCGCGGATCTCGGTGAGTTTTCAGACTTTCTGCTCGCGGTTTTTTGTGAAGGGCTTGCACGATGTCGTCCCGTGCAAACCTACTGTAGAATATGCGCACGGGTAAGTGTCAACCCGCCGTATTTAACGCACGTTCGCGATCTAGGCAGCTTCGCCGGGTAATTGTCCGTTGGTGTTTTGAAACCTACGGTCGCGAGCGAATCGCGGTTAATATTAACCTGTGTATCGTCGTTGTGAATTATTAATTTTGTCAATATAGGCGTTGTTTATTCGCGCGATCTTCGTACGTAACCGTCCTTTTCCCGATTACCGCCGCCTCCGCGAGCAAACGATCCGCCGGTCGTTTGCAAAGCTGGTCTAGCCGTCCGCGCGCTTTTCCCTTTGCGCGCGTGGTGACAAAAGCCAAACTTTCACATTTCTTTCAGAAAGCAGAGTGCTGCAACACTCTGCGTTGTACACAGGCAGATACCGGAGGTGCATCCCCGGGAAGTCAGATTTAGATTGACTCCCGCGGCACCGTGTACTAGGGCACGAACTTCCAGAATAATTCTATTAATATCAATCGTGTTACACAGTATACATTTTCCGATGGAAATGAAAAATTATATAAATTTTAAAAAATGTATATAAATGTAAATAATAAGTGTATATAAAACTTCTAATTGGATCATTGTTTACATTTATATTTATGTAAAAATTTATATTTACCCTAGCAAAAATCGAAAATTTAATAAATTGTTTTAGTAAGTGTAGAAAAGTGTAAAAACGTATACAAAAGTGTTAAAATAAGTAAAAAAAGTGTTAAAAACATATTAAAATGTAAAATAATCTAAGTAACTATGAGTATAAAAAGCTGCGAAAATGTGTTAAAAAATGATAAAAACATGTATGAAAGTGTAAAAGAAGGTTGTAACGGATAACTAGCTCCCGGCTAGCGTGTAATTATCCGTACAAATAAATAAATAAAAATATCTCGAGAACGGGGTAGGATGAACGAATGAAACGCGGGTAGTAAAATATATATGTAATTTTATTCACGATCACGTGCAAATCTTACAACTCGCGAGTAATGCGCGTTCGCGTGGAATCTGCGGGAGTTACTCTGAGCGATAGAGAGAGAGAGAGAGAGAGAGAGAGAGAGAGAGAGAAAATCGAGAAGACACTTACAGTGTAGTTGCTCTCGGCCGGACAATTGGCGTAAGCCGCGTGCAGCTCGCTGGGCTGAGGCAGGTCGCTTGTCGCGGGCGTAGCGGGGTCGCACGATGCACACTGAGTACCCACACAGAGCATCGCACGCACTACAATCCTTCCACACTTACAATAGCGGTAATCGCAACTAAGCACGCGCGGGTACAATATCAAAAAGGTTCGACTCAGCGTAAGGCTCTCTCTGAACACGGTTAAGACCAGACCTAAACTGAACCTGTGCGCAAGCGGTACTCGCGACAGTGTTTATTCTCTCTCTCTCTCTCTGTCTCTCTCACTCTGCTCGTCGCTCCGGTTCCCTCTCGCTCTCCGCACCTGTAACAACTTATAAATATTAGAATACGTATAATACACAAATACAGGCGACGGAAGAGAGAGTTTGACGGAGAAATATTCGTCCGTCATACGCCCCTCCCCCAGACGCTGGCTGCCGGTGAGCGTGCCAGCTCGACTCAGCTCTCTCTCTTTAGTCGACATGCAAGGACCCGATTTCGTTACTAAAAAGGGAGAAAAGCGGTTGGTAATCAAGGATAAGGCAGCTCAACAATGGGGGAGAAGGAAATTAGTCGCTCAGAAATAACTCGTACACAATGTGGTTTCGATTTTAGCGGTTAGTCGCGCGAGTCGTCGCTCTCGTACGCCGAGGGGATATGCAGCGAGGTACGTTGACGTCCACGATTTTCTTCGAGCCGATTGGTTGCCCACGACGTCTCCGTGGAGGCGTAGAAGTGTTGCTGGTACTGGGTTGCGTTAATCGCTCATCAGCGATGTTCGCGTTCACCGTTCGCTTCCGCGTATGCCTGCCAACTACTTCCGTAGTTCGCTTCACAACCAAGGGCGTCCTCCGCGGTCTACCGCGCTTACGTGGCCGGGTTTCTGCCTCTGGCGTTTCACTAACCGCGCTACGACCCGCGCGGGTGATTTGCGATGTCTTGCTAGTCTCCGGCTCGTCAGCTGCTGCGCGTCCATCTTCAGGATCCTTAGATTCATCGTAGAAAGGCTTAACGTCCTCAACGTGCACCTTTCCAACTGGCTGACCGTTTAAATCTTCTAGCTCGTACACATTCGATCCAATTTGCGCGGATATTAGGTACGGGCCAGAAAACTTAGGGGTCAATTTGGCCGCTATGCCCTGCGAAGCGGAAGAAAGTATGCGGTTTCGCTTTAAGACTTTGTCACCAACCTCGAACTTATCTTCGCGACGAGACGCGTTATAATAACGTGCCTGTCGCTGGTGTGCAGCCGAGGAGTTATCTGCGGCTATCTGTCGCACCTCGGGCAACTTTTCTAAGCGATTTCGCCAGCGTTCGACCTCTGTAGCTTCAGAAAGGTCTTCGGTGGCGCATTCTTCGCTGCCGAAGACCTTTCTGAATGAAATAGGTGGAGCCGGTTGCCTGCCAAGATTCAGGAAGGCTGGGCTCGAACCCGTAGGTTCTTACACGGCCGTGTTGTAGGCGTACATCACAGAGAAGGAATGCAATTTGGAAGTTATTAAAAAGCGACAGATATATGTAAAATAATTTCCAAAGAAAATAAATTTTTTATTCTTAAATGATTTATGCATTGGCATACATATAGATTCATGTTAAAAAGTAGGACGTCGCTCAACCCATGATTTTTTCTTACGGACTTTATTTTAAAAATAATTAGTAAGAGAAATGCAGTTTGAACATGGTAATTCTTAAAGGGGATCTGCAAAAAATCAATTAGAATTACTACTAATTTGTACGATATGAATGTAAAGATATGAATATTTCTAAATCTGTACAGTGCTATAAGTTACAGATTTAGAAAATTCAATGAACTCTACAACTTTCTAGCCCTAAATTATATAAAATTTCATTAATTTAAGACCAATATGGTTAAAATCCACTGAAATCTAATACAATTTCTGAATATTACTTATAAATATAATTAGTAATTCAAATTTATTTTTAGCAAGTCATTTTAAGAACAAAAATATAAGGTGTTGATCATTTGTCAAACTTCCAAGTTTGCTCATAGCAGATAATCTCTAACCATCGGCCATGATATCACTGTGCATCGATTTGAACATTATTACTTGAATCTATTATACTGTATCATGAATCATTATTAATAAACACTTGTTATTTCTTCATTCAATTGATTTTAATCAAATCTTTTTACCTACAACTATCTGAGACCAAATATTTATATTTATTTATAACAGTCAAATTTTCTATTTTTTTTTTGTTACTTAATTCTCTTTACTATATAAAATGATTAATATTTTAATGATATTCCGCATTTCTCAGGTTGTAGCTCATCAGTTAATTTGGAACATGCATACCAATATGTATATGGATGAAGAAAAACAAATCAAAGATCCAAATTTGTTTGATACTTTAGATGCTCTAGTAAAAATTATTTTATGCGCTTTGTCAGGGCCAGCAAAAGCATTTTATGAAAGAGAATTTGATTTCTTTGAAAAAATTACAAGTATATCTGGAGAAATTAGACCTTATCCAAAAGGACCGGAACGAAAACAAGCTTGTCTTGCTGCTTTAAGAAAAATAAAGGTACAGCCAGGATGTTATCTACCTTCAAATCCTGAAGCTATGGTTCTAGATATTGACTATGATAGTGGAACACCAATGCAAAGTGCTGCAAAAGCACCATTTTTAGCAAGGTTTAAAGTGCAACGTTACGGAATTAAAGAATTAGAAAATATTGCTATGGCCGTGTCTGCTGATGTAAAAGTGGAAATGAACTATTCTGGCAAAGAAACTTGGCAAGCTGCTATATTCAAAGTAGGAGATGATGTTAGACAAGATATGTTAGCTTTACAAGTCATAAGCATATTTAAGCATGTTTTCCAACAAGTTGGCCTCAATCTTTTTCTTTTCCCATATCGAGTAGTTGCCACCGCACCTGGGGTAAGAAAACTTTTAATTATACTATATTTTATTGAAAAATAATCTTTAAATGTATTTTATTTCTAGTGTGGTGTAATAGAATGCGTGCCTAAAGCAAAATCACGTGATCAATTAGGTCGACAAACAGATTATGGAATGTATGAGTATTTTTTGTCGGTCTATGGTGATGAAAATTCTAAAGCTTTTCAAAATGTACGCCGAAATTTCGTTAAATCCATGGCTGCTTATAGTGTTATTACTTATTTACTTCAAATTAAAGATCGCCATAATGGGAATATAATGATAGATGAAGAAGGACATATTATTCATATTGATTTTGGCTTTATGTTTGAAAGTTCGCCTGGAGGAAATTTGGGATTTGAGCCAGATATTAAACTTACTGATGAAATGGTGCTGGTAATGGGAGGAAAAATGGAAGCTGCACCATTTCGCTGGTTCATGGAACTCAGTGTTCAAGCTTTTCTTGCTATAAGGTATTTAATAATCTTATAATAATCAAATTTGATTTATAAATATCAATTTAATAATTTAATTATATTTTTTTGCAGACCATATCAAGAAGCTATTATATCTTTAGTTTCTCTTATGCTGGATACAGGACTTCCTTGTTTTAGAGGTCAAACTATTAAACTCTTAAGAAGTCGATTCGCACCAACAGCTACCGATCGGGAGGCTGCCGCTTTTATGTTGAATGTTATTAGAAACAGCTATTTAAATATTCGTACAAAAACATACGATATGATTCAATATTACCAGAATCAAATTCCGTATTAAAGACGGTATAATTTTAAAATTTGTATATTTTTCACTAAGCCTTTTCGTAATGTTTAAAGACACCTTTTTAATAGTGTATGAAACGTACATTGAATGTTTTAATAATTGTTGAAATCTAACCTTTGAAAATAAAGACTTTGTTTTGATTTAGACGTATTTGCAAAGTATACTTTTTTATTTTTTTTTTTCAATATAAACGTTATCTGATTTTAAATAACGGCTAAGAATATCTCAACAACTATAGGAAAAGAATTTAAAATAGAAAGAATAACCTTCACTCTTGACCTTAAAGTCATGATGAATGTCACTATCATTTGCCCCCACTGAACACTACAATTTTTGGGATTAGGATTTTTTCTATACCTCATAGTTTTTGAGATATTCTTATCCGTTATTTAAAATGACTCACAGTGTATATATTTATTGAATATTAATTTATCTAAAATTTATATTTTTCATCCTCATATATTTTTATTGCATATCTTAATAAGAAAAAAAGACCATTATGATTTGTTAGTTTGTGTGTGTTTTTTTTATTTTTAGAAAGAGGAATCAAAATGCATTTGCGCACATCGTGCCGGGCTCGCTAGGCAGCCTTACTGGGTATTATGGCAACCTGAGTGGTCTGACCACATGTGTGTGTGTATGTGCATGCGTGCGTGCGTGTGTGCGTGCGTGCGTGCGCGTGTGCATGTGTGCGTGCGTGCGTGCGTGTGTCCATCTGACCACATTTTTACCTTTTCAGAGAGAAAATCGCCTAGAAAATCGCCAAGAAAATCGTAGTAGACGAATTGGAAACGGCCGAGATAGAGGAAAGCATGGAAATTAGAAAAGAAGACAGTGTAGAAGGCTCTAGCACGGGTGCAGTGAACACTATTTATAATGAATGTATTTTATTTATTCAATGTAACTTTTTAACTACAATACATAAACTTATTTTTGGCTCATCATATTTTCGTTTATAATACGGATATTATAAACATCAATGTCAAGGATGCATCTACTATTACATAGACCATCAATCATCTAATTAACCACAGTATTATACATTTGCGTGCATCTACTATTACTGTATTCGCTTTAAAATTGTTTTAGTTGGATTAGCTATCACAATGGTTTTTGTTAATGATTTATTTCATTAGTGCAAGAATTGGAAAGGGCAATTAATAGAATAATTGGAAATTGATAGTATAGAAATTAAAAAGCATCATTAATAGAATAAGTGAAAAATCGTAGTACAGAAATTTGAAAAAGCCGAGATAAAGGGGAACGTGGAAATTAGAAAATTAGATAGTGGAGAGAGCTGTAGCATGGATGCAATGTGCACTACTTACAAAGAATATTTTATATTTAGTCAATGTAATACGTCAACTTTAAAGTTAAGTATACATACAAAAATAAATAATATAAACATTGTAACGGGCGCGTATATATACCGGCAACTACATGCATGAGTATAAGAGCCCATTCGAATTACGCGCGCGGCCGCAAGTAGCCATCGGGTGACGCGCGACGAAACGTCGGTACATGTCGGAGCACCGCGCGGGAGAGAGACAGCCATTTCCGTGAAAGAGAGTGTTCGATAGTAGATGTACTAAGTGCAAGTACCGAGCGTGTGACAGATATATAGATATAAAGAGATCAGCGGTGACGTGCCTCCATCGCCTGCAACCGGACATCGCCGCGTGCAACGACGGACTCGAGTGAGAAATCGAGAGAGATAGACGTGGTAACGGCAACATCAAGTAACGGGAATATAAGAGAAGGATAGCCCCTGTTTGTATAAACGCGGTGTTGTACAGGAGAACCGTCTGCTAGCAGATAAGGCTAGGTTAAGCCAGCAGCCCCTTCGAGCATATACTAACTGGAGGTAGCATGTCGCGGCAAAAAGCGTGACCGAGTCAGAGAGAGAGAGACAGAAAGTATCGGGGTATATGCTTTCTCACTCTAGCACGGACCAGATTGGTCGAACTTCTAGTTTCGAAATACCCATAAATCATCCCATCAAAAATTTGTTAATATGATCTGATAATCTAATCTTTTTTATAGTTTTTTACGGTTAATATATCATATAAAATGTGTGTTTTACTCCATGTACCCATTAATTTAGGAATATTTGAATTATATATATGGAATATTTCAAGTGAAATCAGCAGCTCAACATTTTAAAATTACTCAAAATTTATAGACACTTAGATTTCTATAAAAAAAACATGTTCCTAAATTTTTGGAGCAATATTTCAATAATTACAAAAGTTATTGCACATTAAACATTGTTATTTTTTGCTATTTTTTGTGAAAACTCAACTTTTGCCATTCTTTTTACTCAAAATCCTAAAAGTTTTTGTAGAGAACATTGATTGGGAAAAAGTTTGCATATTTTCTGTAGAATGTGCCAGTATTTATTTTATGACCCTTTTTTAAAGCCTCTGATTGGCTGCTTTTCAGTATACCTACATCAAAGGATATTAAGACTACGGTTAAAAATTGTTTGTTCGACAAATTTTTTTCTGATTCTGTATTATCGACCCTTTAACATAAACCCTGGTCTACGATTGACCAGCTCTTCAGAAAAGAGCTATAAATTTGTAAAAATAGTGAAAAAAATCGTGTTTTTTAGAACTAGCGGATTCAAGTTTACTTCTTACTGAATTTCATGTGTTTATTCCACAGAATTTTGTTTTTATGCTGTTTCTTCAATAGAGTATGACTATATTATACACCACAGCTGTAAAATACAATCATACCAACTATTCATTGCATTAATAATATCAAACTATTGCAGGTAGCACGTATAACACATTACAAGAACTTATTTCTCGACAAATTCATTCTCTATACTACTTATAAATGTATAATTGTCTTTTAGACATTATCTAAAGTATCAATTTAACTAATAAAAAGTGGAAAATGTATAAAATTATGTATAAGTACAATAGTTATAGTCTTGATGTTATAATAATAAAGAATAAATCACTATAATAGTTTTCTTCTTTATTATTATAACATCATGATCTTAACTCTTGTACTTCTACAATCGTTTTATATTATTAATGCAAAGAATAGTGTTTATGATTTATTATACAGCTGTGTTGGAAAATATAATCATACTCTATTAAAGAAGCAGTATAAAAACCAAATTTTGTGGAATAAACACATGTATAAATCAGTTATTAGTAGATTTGAATCCGCTAGTCATATAAAAAACAGGATTTTTTTCACTATTTTTACAAATTCATAGCTCTTTGTGAAGAGCTGACTAATCTTAGTCCACAGCTTATGTTAAAAGGTTTACAATACAAAATCAGAAAAAAATTTGTCGAACAAAAAATTTTTAGCCGCACACTGATAGAAAAATGTGGGAAAAATTTCCTATGTTTTCTAGTAATTTGACAATATCAAAGAAAAGTACAAATTTTTCCCTTAAAAAAATGGCAATTTTTACTGTTTTTCTAGTAATTTTTACCATGTTTCCATGTAAAAATTTGTACTTTTCGTTGATATTGCTAAAGTACCAGAAAACATGGGAATTTTTCCATCAGTGCAGTCTTAATATCTTTTGATGAAGGTATACTAAAAAACAGCCAATCAGAGACTTTCAAAAAGGATCATAAAATAAATACTGGCACATTCTACAGAAACTATGAAAAACTTTTTTCCAATCAATGTTCTATACAAAAAGTTTCAGAATATTGAATAAAAAATGGCAAAAGTTGAGTTTTCACTAAAAATTGCAAAAAATAACAATTTTTAATGTGTAATAACTTTTGTAATTATTGAAATATTGCTCCAAAAATTTAGGAACATGTTTTTTTTATAAAAATCTAAGTGTCTATAAATTTTGAGTAATTTTAAAATGTTGAGCTGCTGATTTCACTTGAAATATCCCATATATATATAATTCAAATATTCCTAAATTAATGGGTACATGGAGTGAAACACACATTTTATATGATATATTAACCGTAAAAAACTATAAAAAAGATTAGATTATCAGATCATATTAACAAATTTTTTATGGGGTGTTATGGTTAATATAACGTATAAAATGTGTGTTTCACTCGATGTACCTATTAATTTAGGAATATTTGAATTATATATATGCGATATTCCAAGTGAAATCAGTAGCTCAACATTTTAAAATTACTCTAAAATCAAATACTGAAAGTATTTGGTCAGTTTTGCCAACCTAAATCGAAGCTAACAAAATTAGCTTGCGAGATACCGGCTTTTCCAACCGGCTGATCAACAAATTATAAAAATCTTTTACTTACTTAAATCGTCTCTAAATCATGTTAAACCATATTCTTTCTATATATTTTTTTATATATTTTATATAATTTCATGTAATTGAACTTCAAACGATTTTACGTGTATATTGCGTAAATTAAACTTATGTAAATATTTTATTTATTTGAATTATATACTAATAATAATACAATGATAAAGGTTTAACAATTTTCATAAAAATATGAAATGTACTATTTTTTATAAAGTTTCTTTATAAACATAATTTTTTACTTTATTATTAACTCGATTCGAACCTAAATATAATTTTAAGTACGAACACGTGAAAATACAACATATAAGTGTCCATGACTGAAAATATCTTTTTACAAATCAATTAACACATTTGGAAATGTTTGACCCTGAGCTTGATTGACCTGTGTAGTCATTGCAAATGCCAATTATATTGGAAACTGTCTTTGTTTGAAAGTAAAAGGATACTCATCAGAATATAAAGTAATGCGATTCCAAAGAACGACTTGACCCTCTTTATCCCCCGCTAAAATTTTACATTTCAATAAATTATTATTTAAATCTAAAATTCTTAATCGTGTTCCATTACATAATCCTTCATGCATACTAATATTTCTGATTAACATAACAACAGAATCGACTCGTAAATGCAATTCGTGAGGTGGTAAATGTTGTGATTCAATGAATTAAGATACTCTGGTAAAATTGCTTCAGCCATTAAACCATTATCATCACAATGATCAGCTGAATCAACACTTATACAAGGTGTCCCATTTTAATCGCCCACCCCCAAAAATTGGCAGACGTACTCGGAGCAAAAAATGATAAATACAAAAGTTTTAGGGTTCAAAGGGGGCCAACTAATGGTACCAACGCCTTTGACCTTGAACGCGATTTTTAAGGCTATTTCAAGGTCAAAGTGTTTTTTTTTAATGGGAACTGCTATTTTTGACCCCAGAAATTGAAAGAGCAGATAATTTGTGAGAGTACATATTTGAACGTAAAATTTTCTTCTCTTTCCATTTTCCAAAAAAACCACTTTGCCCTTGAAATAACAATAAAAATCGCGTTCAAGGTCAAAGTCGTTGGCACTATTAAGTGGCCCCCTTTGAACCCTAAAACTTTTGTATTTATCATTTTTTGCTCCGAGTGCATCTTCTGCCAATTTCTGGGGATGGGCGGCTAAAATGGGACACATTATATATACACGCTCATGATAACTATCTAATAACGATACCACAGTTTTACTAATTTCATTTACACCTATATTTCTTGCAGCTAGTATAACTGATGAACTCATTTTATCATAATGGTGATTTCTTATCAAATCTCTAATCATAGAATTAATAAAAATAGAATCTGTAGTTATAAACCGTTCAGGAATATAAATATTATTATGATTGTCATTTAAATCACCGTTTTCCACATCCACAACAAATTTTGAAATAGTAATATCTTCATCTATAGCTCTCATATTATACGTTAACTTAAAGTTATAAAACCAATTCCCCAAAATGCTACTTTTAATAGATACATTTATTACTTCACTTCAAATGCGTCATGGTAATATAGGTATAAGGCGGCCATTGGTGCCTCGTCCCAAATAAACACATCTGTTTGCCTAAAAAATTGCACTGCCTTTGATTGCACGGTAATATTAGACAAAGAATCGGATAATAAAGGTACTGGCCAATCTAGTACTTTACGAACCGCCATTCCTTTAGGTAATAACGTTACAGCAATTCCAGTAAAAGCCATACAACAAACATTTTTACTTTGACTTTTTAATAAATTATTCAATGTTGTATATACAAACATTTTCCCAGAACCAGGACCATCGATATAAAAACACCTAGAGCTATTATAATCAATAACATTTGCTAGTTTTAAAATCGTATCAAAATTTCTTTTTGGTCATAGTTGACGATTGTTCATATCTGCTAATTTACCATATAATTCATTACTATCCTCAATGTGGTTATTCTCTACTAATTGAGGCATCGATGGAAAATTCGCAATATCATGGTTTTTAGCTATCAACATTTCACAAATAATAAGTAAACTAAATCGTAAGCTTTAGTATGATCTCCATATAATCTGAAAAAGACGTCTGATAATGCATCTTTAAATACGAACAAATAACAAACTTAAACTACTTGGTATCAGCCAACTTACATCTACCTACATAGCTCGATTCCATTTCTCATCATCGTCTATAAGACCTATTGCTGAGCAAGCTTTCGAAAACGTCATGGACTGAACACCATTTACATTATTTAATTAATGAAAGCTTTTTGCGCCCCTACAATTTAATAAAAGTAATCTTAGTAATCTTAGTCGAAATAACTCTACCTGATTTTGACTTACGGAATACATACGTCCACTATAATTATAACGAGACTTCCATTTTAATCATCTATAAACTTGGTGACCATTATCATTATGCTGTTGAAAGACATAATGAGCCGGAATTTCAGTATAAGTATATTCTCTAGCTGAAATATCTTTTTTGTTCATATCAAAGTAAGCTAATAATTTACTGCTTCGATTTAGTGCAGCCTCCACTGCAACGCTATCATCAATATCATTAATTATAGTTGACTCAACAACAGTTGAGGCAAATGAACTGCTAATTCTATGATACTATGACTTTTACACTGTAATGCTTTACTTAAAATACGATAACATGCTTCAACTGGGCTAACATATCACGTTTCTATGAATTAATCTCTTGTTATTTGACTTTTCAACTATAATATTTGCAGCATCGTAACCTTTAGAAACATATTTATACAAATATTTCACGGACTTTATACGCTGGACACTACTTCAACTTTTATATCACAATTAAATATGCGTAATAATCCAGGAGAATATAGTACTACAAATCGGTTAACTACAGTTTGATTGTGAATCATAACTTTTTTACCATATATAATAGGGATACCCATCAGACGATATCACAGTTTCTTCTCAAAATTCTCTTGGCTAATGTTGCAAACATTGGCCGTCAATGATACATCTGTTATCACATGGACCATGAATCATATTATTAACCACAATGTTATACAATGTAAAATCGGTTTCAGAATCAAGAATTTCAGCAGAAATAAATTTATCAATATGATTCACCGTAGACAATTTATAACTATCTTTTAAAGTATCTAAAATGTGCACATGGGGTAAATCTCATTTCTGAAATTCTACTACATCTATATGAGCTGAAACTTCTCCGAAGTATTTCTTTTTTGCTGATCTAGATGCATCCCTAAGTATTTAACTTTGTTGGTTGGTGGTAACGGCCGATCGTTTAAGAAAACCGCCGGGCAGGTCCTTCTTCGTAGCGTAAAGGTAACATGTGCTGATTTACTTTCGTTATCAGAAATTCTCCATACATTGAACCAGTGTTGCACTTTTAACAAATATTTTTGTAGATTAAACGAAGCTATTTCTGGTGTACAATAATTTAGTTTAGTAAACAATAATTTTTATTTTCGAAAGCTTTTCTAATTTCACACGTCACTCTGTTGGTTTGCTCTATTATCGCATGATTATTGCGAAAGCCGAATTGATGATCTGGAATAGTTTTCTTAGTATCTAAAATTTTATTCAATCTTTTG
>JAWWEQ010046144.1:0-16656 GCA_035583055.1 Torymus tubicola | reverse complement strand
ACAGACATTTTTCAAAAATCATGTATTTTGATTCCTAACACCTCGGGAAACCATTATAACATGTTTTTACAACAACTTAATAAATTACTGTCACAAAGCTTCTTCTAGGAGGAAGCAATAATTTTAGAATTATGCATTACGTAATTAATCATTAGATAAACTATTTAAAAGTATAAATCAAACACAAACTACGGAAAATACGGAAATACCAATGCGTTAATCGACTCTAGAGTTCTTACAAAAATCGTAAAAGAAATCAAATAGATCTGAATAATAATCAAATTTTCACATAAAAGAAAAATTTTAATCTAGATAAAGTACAGAAACTTACATAAAATAAACTCGTAAGAGAACTATTTTTTTGTAAACCAATGATAACATGATCTGTAAAATTTGAACAACCATGCCAAGTATAAATATTTATACTTATCTAATATATCTGCATGTCTAATTTTGATAACTGGAAAAAATTTACAGATTTTACAAGCATTTTCTTTATACGAAAAATTAATGAACAAAACTTTCAAAAAGAGGTAGAAATTTATATTAAAAATAAATAATAACAATAATAATAGTGAAATAAGGATAAAAAATGGGGGAAGGGGGTCCAATGTTTGGACGATTCACTTGAAAATTGAAATTAATTATATAGAGGTTCTCCATTCCGATATAAATATTGTCGATTGTACAAAATTTCAACATTCTATGTTAGGAAAATCATATTTTCGAATGTAACAATTTACTTACTATCTAAAGCATATAATTTTATGAATACCATAATTTTCATTGGCAGTAAAATATATTTATGAAATCCTATGCTTTGGACAGTAGGTGAATTGTTACATTCAAAAATATAATTTTTTTTAATTATACAGAATGTTGAAATTTTGCACAATCTGTAGTAGCTTATGTCCGAATGGAGAACGTCTTATAGTTAGACTACAATTTTTAAGTGCATCGTCTAAACATTGAACCCCCCTCTCCTAACAAAATAATTTAAAGATGAACAGTTCATCTAAAATGTGAAATGATAAGGAAATTTAATTTCCTTTTGGTCTTCACACGTGACTGTACGAAAAAAATTAATGAAACTTAGCACATTTACTTCCTTATGAAAACGAATTATATACACATTTTCCATCCAATGTACATATATTATGGGTCAGATGTAAAGTCATAAATCTAGAATTTTTAATATTTAGTTCGCACGTTTCGCGCGCTACACGTGTTGCACCATCGATAACACATACTATTTAAGCAGACAGGCTGCAGAATCGGCATCCGTTTCACTCAGTCAGTGAAACATCACAGAACAGTCAAAATGAAATTCTTGTACCTCTTCGTCGCTCTCATTGCGCTGTTCTTCGGAACCGCCAATGCCACCATTTGTGCCAAAGACTTGAGGAGTGGTGGACTACCTCAAAACTTTTCCTGCAGAGCTGCAATGAACGCTGAAAACAAAAAAGGCGGCCGTAAGTATTTCCAATATTTCTGTAGCTAATAAAAAAAATATTCTTTACATGATACGATATTTTATTTGCAACAGGATACGTGTTTGTTCATCGCGGTGCATGCTAACCAAATTTATCGTCAAGAAAAATCCACACGCAATATGGTCAAGAACAATAATATTCACAACAGAAGTTTTAACTGTACTTTTATCCTAAATGAGAAATAAATTATTATTTTTTAATTAATTTTCAATAGTATATGCTTATTTAATTTTTGTAAACATTTCCCTAACGCAAACCTATCCTCGATTCCATCATCATATTCATCACGTATATAATAATGATTATCTCTGATGCAACTAGATATGTAGAAAAAACTGTGCAAAAAGTGGCAATGACGCGCACATAATAACGCGAGAATTCCAATGATAAGGAGGTTGTTAGTCACGTGCAAAACTCGATTTCTTCCGGGATCGATTTGATCCGATTGATATGCTTATTCGACAATGTTAATGATTGCTGTACCTCTTGTGTCTGGTTTAGGGATTCATCTTGAAGAACGACGATTCAAAGTAGCTGCAGTGTCCTGAGGCTAGATTGAGTTTGTCAGATTCATCTTGAAATTAAAAAAAGATGTCGTTCGAAAGTATTATAGAGTCTAATGGTGCATCGATCTGAAAATTAATCTGAATGTTTTCTCAAATAAATTATATATATAATTAACATTAAAATAACGTACGCATTGTAATTTTAGAAATTTAAATTTTGGAAATAACGGTTATGAAAATCTCAGTTGTACCAAAAATTCGGTTGCAAAATATTGGGTAGTCAAATCGAGCACCGTGAATAAGAATAATAGAGGGCTAACAGTACATGAGCAATCAGTAAAAAAATTTGGAGAATTTATTGTACTACATAAAATGTACTTCCGTAATCGTAAATACACTGAAAAGAATAGTCTCAGCTCGATGTAAGAACAGTAGCAATATAAATTTAAAAACATTTGCTAATATATAACGTTAGACGCGTCACATTAAATTTTTTATTTTTTCTACTTATCAATTTCGCTAATTCATCCGAACCATCTTACTCTTTTACGTTTCAAATGCGCACAAACAATTCTATACTTTGGAGCATCCAATTGAATCATTTTTTCTTGAATGTTTTTATACCATCTAAGTAATGATTCAGAAAAATCTAGACAATTTATGTGCAAGTGGGAGTGCTATTTGCATATGACGTTAATCTGACTATTGCATGTGCATGCATTAAAAGTTTTAAAGAAATGTTTAGATAAATATGATGAAGCGTTCCGCATAATCTTTAATGTTCGAAGACTAAGAAATAAAAATATTTTCATTTTATATTTGTACAAGCTTAATCATCATAAATTTGAGATAAGCAAAATTAAATAACCATTTTATCAAAATGACGTATAGAAAATTTTTTAATCACTATGACTGCATTTGATAGATATTACCATTGATATATCGCAAGTGCAACTTATCATATTATCAAAACAGCTACTTAAAATAAATAAATATTATTTAGTTATGGAAAAAGTAAGGTAAAATCAAAATCACATTCTCTATTTAGATCACAAAACACCTAAAAATATTGAAGAAAATGATTAGAAAATCAGGGAAACAAGACACACCTTTTCCTTTTAAGCATAACAATGGCTTATTTACTGTATCATTAGACAAAGTTTACAATATATAATTTTCGGCTGCCTGCAGCGATTCTTTATATCTATAAATGTCAATAACGTAGGATGCGTATTCATTTTTTTGCTTAAACTTTAACATTAATCTTATAATCAATTTCAGACATATTTTCGCTTATCTTTAATAACAGTTATTAATAAGCTTATTGGCAAACGAATTTCAAAGTAATACAAGGTTTTTCATCAACAATACACATTTATAAATTTGGTGGATACTTTAGTGAGAATGTTGTTTATAATCATTCTGTGATAAATAATGTAATCTATTGGTATACTTTTTTCATAAAAATCTTAATTTATCAATTTACAGAAATCATATATGTTATTATTGACTAACAAAAAATAGAAACCAAAGTAATTTAGTACTTTGTTGTTAATTCAGCATTTTTAAATATTTCTTCTTTTTTATATTATTAGTTGAACCAATCAGAAAGAATTTATTGAATGATTGCATAGAGCGAAAATATATATATAACTTTAACCATAGTGCAATTTTTTAAATTTACTTTTTGCTTTTTAAAGATTTAATACATACAAAATTTTATCCAATCAATATATGAAAATAGAAAAATAGTCAAATTTTTCCTTATTTATAAAATGTTCAATACATAACTTAAATATATTTTACATTTGAATTTTTTCTTATATCTTGTCTGCTACTTTTGCAAAAATTGATTCATTATGTATTAAAAACGCTTATTTGATACTGATTGTCAGTAGTTTAACTTTTTGAGAGTTTAATACTTTGATTAAACTTTTATTAAATTATAAAAAAGCTGATTAAATCGTGGCACCTTTTATAATTTAAAAATTCATAATCCATAATATAACATTTATTCACATTTGTAATACGTAGACTACTTTCTTACTTTACTAAAAATTCGCAAGGGGAGGATATTTTATAACTTGTTATTTTTTCTTTTCCTTCTACACTACTTTATTTTACAAAATTATATTATACAAGATCTATTGTAATTCTATATTCTAAAAGATAGATGCAAAAATTCTTTTACAATCAAATTAATAAATAAATCATAAAGAACACTTAACTTTGTAATTAAAAAAAAAGACGGCGTAAAACACTACTCATATAGCGTGAAAATATAATTTTTAGCTATTCGATAATAGATTTTCTATTGCCAACGATTATTATTTACAAACGTTTATAAATAAATTACTGATAAAGTTTTTCTAACGTAAAAATTATTTTTTATATCGTTTTTGCGCTAACGGAAAATTCTAGAAATAATTTTTTTGCTATCGTAAAATTATGAATGAATAATGTTGATCATCTAATAAATAAATTTTCAGATGAGACGTAATTGCTGACTAAGAGAAACATTTTGGGTCAACATATATCCATCATACAAGAGTATTACAATTTAAAATGCTACTTAAGATAACTCTTACTCAATATACAACTTTGATATTCAATATTATTATGAATTTGTATTTCATACATCAGACGCAATATAATGCATGAATGTGGGTTATTGTAAAAATAATTAGGTCACGGTACATTCATTTATAATATTTTTGCATTAACATAAATAGTATAAAATCTTTTGATTTTTCAATAACATGTTCCTGAATAATCTATGTATATTTGTAACGAAAATTTTGATAGATATAATGGCACGTAATTTTGTTAATTTTTACCTATACTTCTGTAAATTCAACATCCACATATGTCACACTTTCCGAAAAAAGGCGGAACAGATTCACTAATCATCATCATCATTGCATCAATCGCTAACAAAGTCCGTAGTACAAAATAAGATCAATTCTCAACATCCGTGTATGAAAACTCGTCCATCTCTGCACTTGCAGCTTTAATGCGGATATACAGTAAACGGATGAACCTTTTCCATACACACGCGTCGAGGACACACATTATGCTTTTATAGCATCCCTTCGTCGAAGACTTTACGTCGCAGGCGTGAAGGGACGACCAGCACGCATCTGCTTCCGTCGAGCCTGTACAACTCCGTAGACGACGGCCGCAAGGCTACGGCAAGCACTGCGTCCACGTGACGTCGCCTCGTTGCGTGTCGTATCCTTGCCCAGGACGAAGTATGTCTCCATGGTACCCTTACCCTTTACCTCGATGAGGCCACGCTTTTGTGTCTTGTAACCTCGCGCCTCCAGGAACTGCGAACAGAAAAAAAACAGGCAACGTTTTATTTGGCGTTTTCTGTGGTAAGGTGAGTTTTGCGTACTTTTGAGGTAAATTTAGTATAGTGGGTTAGTTTTAGCATAACATGGTAGAATAGTACGTTACCTAGCTGTCTATTGGGATCAAGTTTTACGATAGAGGGAATTGAGTAATCATGTACATGCGTAATGCAATTTTCTAATATAAATCCTATAAATCGAAAATTTTAATTCGTGATAGGGGATTCGAATTTAAGTTAATCAATAATTTATAATCAAATTATACATTAGAAGAAGGAAAATGGGATGCTTTCATGCATAATAGTAAAACGCTATGGTTTTTCGGGATTCATGTATATACTTGCTTTCGGACCGCTACCATGCTCCTTGATAACGGTAAAGCGTTGTTAGGGCAGACGATGTGAATTCGTATAAAATATAATTTTGGTTCCAAAAATATTACCAGTTTACATAAATAGAAGTAATGCTTTTCTTATGTGAAATCAAGAATTTATTCAATTTGTAAATACATAGCTCTGGTAGTAATGTTGACCGTAAATAAGCTATTTTTAGTTAACTTTATGTCTAAAAGCAAACATTGCATGCATTTCATGATTATATGTACAAATCAGAATAAAATTTTGATATTTACACTTCATAAAATGGGTATTTCTTAAAAGTAAAGCTTCTTAGCAGTAAAACTTTTGGATGATTTATATTATTTTTGCACAATAATTTTTACTATAAATGCTTCTATTTAATTAATACGTTATCTATAAAATATAGTTAATTTTTTTACTAAGGAAATCTTTATGTGATCTACCTATTTACGTTTGATGTCGAACAAATGTGAAAATAAGAGTAAAACTATAAATTAAAAATAAATGAAAAACTTTGGAACATGATAAATTATATATACTTTATTATTATCATATCGAAGATATTCAAATGTTTGTCGTTTACTTGTTAATTTAGTCGTGAAAGTTAAGCCGTTAAAAATAACGGAGTTATCACATATCAGTCGGTCCATGTGCGAAGCGCGTGATTAAGACTTACCGTAATCTTAACATTTTTACTTTTTTTATAATAAATATCTTTATAATTATTAACTCGGATTGATCTGTATTCAGGTATTCGTTAACTTTGCACAATGTTCTTTTAGCAATATTTACTATGAATGATTCTTTTATTTATGTTTATTTATTCGATCAAAAATATGCTACAGATATAATCAATGCAACTTCTGCGACAGTATCTAGTTTATCCTAGAAGAAAGCGATTCAAATTAATTTTACAGTATTTCCTATTATCTGTTTCTCTAGGTACTAAAAATAAATTCATCATGTTCTTGCCAAAATTCTAAAGTAATTAAGTAAAAAGTGCAAAGTATTTCTCTTTTAGAATTAATAAATTACGGAATAATAATTAATTTAAGTAAATTGGATCCCTGATCTTGAGCACCAACGAATTTTTCGCGAAACTTATTTGTCTTTAATTTCAGAGACTTATCAAATTATTTCTCTCGAGCTCATATCGACTACGTTTTGCGTTTGATAAGCAATTAACGTCTAGACAGCTAACGGCCGTCGCTATATAAAGCGGACGAACGACTGATGTACAGTCAGTCAAAAAGTGAGTCGCTGTTAAGATACTTCCAAAGTGTTACTTTCATTTAGTTTCAAACTATTAAAATGAAAATCTTCTTAGCTATCTTATTCATCTGCATTGTGGGAGCAATTGCGGTATGAACATCTAATTATATATATACTTTTTATTTGTGGTTTATATTTGTACAAACTATACTAAATTAATATTTCTGTAAATTATTATACTTATGTAATATTCTGATACTTTTTTAAATTACAATCAAATGAACTTTCGATCCTATATTTAACTTGGAATAAAATTACTGCGTTCATGATATACATTATATTTTAAAATTATATATAAATATATTCCATTTTACTGAACAATGTATTGTAATATCTCATTAGAACTGTACAAAAGTCTATATCAAAAGAATTATTCACGAGACAGAATTACAATTCAAAATAAAATAGGAAAATTGTTAATCTTTTTATTTATTACAGGCACCTTCTGCAAAAACAACAATTCATAAGGACAATACTGGATGTTTTAGTGAACAAGGGCTTGATCTAGGTATGTTAGATGTTATATGTATTTAGATATACTTCCATAGGACGTTCGTTATTTGAATAGAGTTTTTCGCAGATTTCTCCAAGTACCTAAAGGAGATGGAAAAATCTGATTCGAAGGTGCTAACTGCAATTGAAGATAAGGTAGCCTGTGCTCTATCTTGCATGTACCATAAGGAAAAACCAGGCAAAAAACTACTTTCTGAACTGCTTGGTGAAATAGTAAACAAGATGAAAGGTATATATATATTAATACTTAGATATTCTTTTGAATTCAGGTTTATAATTTCACATTACTATTTGATAATATTCTTTTGCATTTTCAGATGAGGAAATCTCGGAAAATAAGCGCAAGGAACTGTTAGATATTATAACGGACTGCAAGACTAAAGGTATATTATTAATACGTAATTTGGAAAAATATTCTTTCGTAAAATTAAATATTTATTTTTTATTTACAGCGGCAGGTGATGACTGTAAGTTTCTCCAGTGCATTAAAGTAACCAGAGATCCGTTTGCTCATATCGTTCTCGTCATCAGCGAGAAGCATCACGATCACTCCCATGATGAAAAACCGACTGGTTAAATATTGTGATATAGTGATTTATAATCAAAAGTAACTATTATTGTGATAATTTAATTTCTTACGTATAATAAAATATATTTTGTACACAAAAATAAAATAAAGTTAATTAATAACATTCTTGTTCTTATTTGGAATTATATATTCTTTATTAATTTAAAATTGAATTATTTGAAATAATTTGTTTATTCAAGTAATATAAATACACTGTAAGAAAACTTCCATATATATAGATATACAATGTATACATTTGGAAACTCAAAATGTAAACACAGTATATCTATATATATGGAAGTTTTCTAACAGTGTAATACATTGTGAAGCAAATTAATTAAATTAAAATATTGAACAATAAATACAAATTTTACTGAATTAATTATTGTATTTCTTTTTTTTAAAAAACAATTCTAATTCGAAAAAACGAGACATCTGAATTTTTTCTTTTACATTTTTATAAATATTAGAATAGTTATGTTCTATAATCATAATAATTTTGTTAATTTGTATAAATGGTCCATAACCAGTAACTTGATTTTTTCCTACATCTATGTAATATTACAAATTTAAAACTGTGTTAATTATTTTCGACGGTATTATTAAAGTTATTGTGTAACTGAATTATGTACTAAATCAATTATGTAATTTCTTTTATTTAGAAGAAAGTATTGAGCCACTCATCTTTAGTGAATACTAAAGTTATATAAAAATATGACACGAGTTATGTGATTTTATTAACTGAAATAAAATATTTTAGAATGATTTAATGTCTAATAGTAACAAATTGAAAATTAAAAATACTACTCATGCTACTTCCTAGAAAAAATGTAGTTATAAATGGGGAATTTTTTTATTTCTATTAAAAAATATTTCTATTAGAAAATACCTAATACATTGCGCAACTAGGGAGAAAAGTTGACAATTTTCTAACGACTTTTTCATGCTCAAAATCATCATCTGATTCTGAAAAAGCCAATTGCTCCCTTGTTATATATAGTACTTTTCTAAATAAATGCAAGAATAAAACCTTTTTTGCATGAAAAGTGGATGGAAAATCGGTATATCAAGTCATTATAACGGGAGATGTTTTTTTCCTCTCGTTACTGCGAAAGACTCGAATTTCCATTCATTTTTATATACGTGTTAAAAAAAAATATTTTTAGAATCGTGCAATACATAACTAATTATTAGATAAATTGTTTAAAAGCATAAATCAAACAAAAACTACGGAAAATACGAAAATATACCAATGCGTCGATCGACCGCAGAGTTCCTACAGAAATGCAAAAAATCAATTGTCGTTCTGAATAATAATAAAATTTCCATATAAGGGAAGAAATCTGAACTAAAAAAGGGTAAAATTTACTTTTTTTAATGAAATTTAATGACATATTTAAGATATGGTATTAAAAATTAATGGTGAGGGATGAAAATCTTACATACTATAAAAATTCACTTGTTTTATACTAAAACTTAGTACTTATTTTATACTATCATAACTAAAATTTATCATCATTCTGTATAGATTTGTTTGGTACCATGCACTAACAAAACTGTAGTATCCGGTAATCACCGAAAACCATTGGCATCTAGGGATCGATTTATAACAGGGGATTAAAAACTCTTAAAAATTCATAGAACCAAACTCAAGATCTTACCAAATCCTCTGAGTTATCGTAAAAACTATTTTCTTTATTTATTTTGTTACCATGCAAGGAAAGTCAGGCATTCCAAAATTATTTATGTTTATCGTTTTCTAGAGATCAAAAAATATGGTATAAACTACATACTAAAAACCCCTATAAATTCAAATACCTCAGGCCAATCTCATAACTATATACAGCCTTTTAAGTAGTTGTATGTTTCATAACTGTCATTCATTTCATTACCATGCACTGAAAACCTTTTAAGCATTACATAGTAATCATAAACTAATTCCTACAGAATTAAACTCATAGCATATAGTACTATAAACTTTCAATAACTTTTATATATAACTCAGACCAGGCAACTTTCAACCAGTACTTTCATTAACCGCATAGCTCAGTACTGTTGACTTCCCTATTGATTCGAAAAAATCCATGCCAGGCCATGTAAACCATATCCATTCTGTCTTCGTGAATAATTTCATCACACCATGCATTGAAAGATCTACAATTGCATTCGTCTGCAAATCTTTGACGACATTTCAGATCCATTTTTACAACCTCCATAGCCTATTATACATGAGACTTACGAACACCATTATAATCACGCGATTGTATCTCGATTATTGTTTTTAATCAGTTGTGGCTTTGCGTTTCGCTTGGACGAGGCCATAGACGACGGCTGCGAGGCTGCGACAGGCGCTGCGATCACGGTAAGCACCCTCGATGCGCGTCACGTCCTTGCCCAGGACGAAGTAAGTCTCCATCATGCCTTTGCCCTTCACCTGGATCGATCCGCGTTTCTCCGTCTCGTAGCCCCGCGAATGCAGGTACTGCACGACACGAGAACAGAGAAAGAGAGACAGAGAAGGGGTTCAGAAGGGGTCTATCGAAATGTGGCATGTATATATATATAGAAATGTATTTTCCATATAGTTGGTATAGCCGTTGCAGAGGTTGTGGGGTTGAAAACTTGCTACTAAAAATTTAGTTAAAGGTAAGTATGTTAGTTAAAAAAATTATTCCATAGGGTCGGTTTGTTTCTTTGTTTACTCATGTGACATTGCTTCATGGGTCAATGTGTATACATTGATGATTATTTATCAAAAAAATGGCTGGGAATCAGTACGATTTTTTATTCGTAAAATTTGTATCCCAACAGAAATAAAATATGGCTTCTTGTTATTAAATAAATCGAAAATAGAAAAAACCGCATTTTTTGAAATTTAAAGAATTTAGTTGTTTATAAAAATTGTTTATACCTAATCATAAATTCGCTTTGGTAGAGCCATAAACCAAAAAAAAGGAACGAAATACTATCTGACGCCTAGAGACTTGTTCGACTCGGAGACACAGCGACATATCGGGTTACCTGCTCAACGCGATGTAAAGGGGAGCACTGCGCCTGGAAAATTCGTGAGTCGAACGCGAGATTCAATGCTATTAGCATTTTCAGAAAAACTGGAAAAACCCGATTCGTCGTTTTTTCGCTTATAATACTTAAATTAATTTAATAACTTAATGGGAATTTTTATTTTCTGTTTACCTGAACGAAATCATTAATATTTTTTATGAAGCAACGTTTTATGAAAAGGTATTATTTTTAATTATTGGTAAACTCAATTATTTGTAATAATTTATGGAATTTTCAAATCTATATTTATAATCATACTGTGTTTAGAAAAACCAATGTTTTTAACGTTAATTTTGGAAATTCACGTCTTCCATAAGCAGTTCCAATCAAAGCTAGTAAATAATCCAAATCTGTGCTTTCCAGTGGATATTTGCTGTAGCTAAAGTCTATCGGAATAAGAAATTTTCCAATATTTTGAAATTCAGTGCAAAAAAATAGATACTTTTTGATGTAACGGATAAATCATCATGTATATAACAAAGCTAGAATCTTATCACAACACTAGTGCGCATTGAAGAGCTGAAGTGAAAAATTTCAAACAAGAGACTGTTAGAGAAAGTCATTTATCATGAATAAAGTAACGATTCTTTTGATATTAAGCTGTGTTGCTGTTTACGTGGTATGATATAGAATAATTTTCTTATTATTACGCCCATATTATATAGATTCTACGTAAATCAACATCATCAAAACATTAATTATAATTTTTCAGCAAGCTGTGGGACGCCAGCAACAACTTGAACATGAAATATTAAAAAAATGCTTTGCACGAGTTGGATTGGATCTTGGTAAGCCTATGTAGACGTAATTATTTTTCAACACATAATTAATTAATAAATAAATAAAAATATACACTATAGCAAATATTCATTTAATACGTAGATAAAATATCCGAAGAAGCAAAAACAATGAGTGAAGACGAATTTTTGGACAAAATAGGTAGTTACAAAAGCAGCTGTATTGAGACATGTTTTTTAGAATTAGAAGCAAATAAAGTTCCCGTAAAACAATATATGCTGGATAAATTAGACAAGGGTATGTTCTAACTATAAAATATAACATTATGTACCTTAAAAACTACAAATATTTGTTATTTCAATTCTTTTAAATATGAAATATATATTTCCCAGCTGAAGCCCAAAATCCAGATGCTGAAATGATCGAGTTCATCACTAACACAAGAAAATGCTTAGCTCAAGGTAACAACTAGTTGTCATTTTATATTTTTTATTGAATTTTATTTTAATGTATATGATCTATTCGTCTTAATAATATAAATGGAAAAACTATAATTATGATTACATGGAATAACTTATTAATTTTTTAGTTGACGATGACTGTCTACTAACGCAATGTTTGCAAAGAGGACCGTAAAGGATTAGACCTCATTGGACTGTAATAAACTATTTTGGATTCTAAAAAAGTCAATGTTATGAAGCTATAAATTTATCGTCATAATCTTGACATTGATTTAAATTAACAGTTGTAAAACTTATAACTTATAAAAATAAAAAATTTCCACTTTATAAAAAGTTTTATATATATATGTCTTATCTCTTCCATGAAACTCTTCTATACTTACCATTAAAAGTGACCTTCCCTTTTAAATAAAATCCTATTGAAAACCTTATTTTGGTTGATTCAAATTAGACATGTATAAATGATTAAGAAATGATAAATAGATTGTTCCACTAATTAATTTTCACTAAAAATTTGTTTTAAATAACAATTTATGAAATTACTAAAGAAATTTCTAATAACTGAGAATTTTATGTCCACTAAATCTAGCGAAATATCAAGTTCATTACGTTTCTGATAAGCGTTCTTTCTAAGTTTCATGAAGATTGAATATGCTGCACTAGCAAATCTCAAACATAATATTTTGAAAAACAACGAAAAAATATAAATCCTATATTCAAAACTGATAATCCTCAACTATATAAAAAACTGTAATCTAATCGTAAATTTAGTGTATGCCAAAGCGCCTCCTTAAAAACTTAGCAGTGTCGAAGCAAAATGTTCGTCATGAAAATAACGTTACTTCTTCTGGTTGTGTGTCTCACACAGATTTACGCGAGCCCAGTAAGTTTTTTATTTTTTGATCTTGTTATAGAACTTACTATAATAATTTATATTTTGCATCATATTTGACCATATTATCTACTAATAAATATCTATTTTACAATAATAAATGTATTTTTCGAAATAGCCCGGTAACCCGATATTTAGGGAATGTTTCCAGGAAAATGGAGTAAATTACGGTATTAATAATATTCTTTATTAAATTCATACAATAAAATTCAAAATCGGTGTAATCGTGATTTGTTCATCATGTTTTCAGATGAATTATTGCAAGACCCAAACATGACTGGGGAAAAGGCAATGAAGCGAGTTACCCCATACAGATTGGGATGCATTGCGGTGTGCTATTTGAAAAAACAAATGGTAGATCCAATACCAATAAGGAAGCACATAGCCGACAGTTTAAATGAACGTAAGTGATAAACGAAAAGTAATAAAATAGTTTAGTAAAATTAAGATATTCTTGTTTGCAAAGTCAAATATAAAGTTTACTTTTCATTACTTATGCAATAACATTGATGAAAACTCCTAGAAAATGCTTTGCAATAGTAAAAATTTTAATTTTGTTTAAAACATGATAGAAATGTATTGTAAGATCTCAGGAATCAAAGTAATCCTTTTTATTAAATTTATGTAGGGTTGTATAGTTTAACCATTTATTACATTAAATACAATTTTTGGTTAAAATTTAAAAAGATAATTAGTCTTTATTATTTCTTATAAAGGGTAATGTAAAGCGCGGCACAGTCAAAATGAATTAGAATAAAACAAATGTTAATGCTTTTCCTTTTTCCAGCTTACCTAGATTTTATAGCCAGTGACATTTCAAGATACAAGGATGAAGTAAACAACTGCATAGAAGAAGGTAATAATTTATTTCACTACTACAAAAATGTCATTCTATTGAAAGTAAATAAAAGTATATATCACAATTTTTACTGATTTTAACTTGTTCTTTAAATTTTGTTTCAGCGAAAACAGACGACTGCAAATTAATGGAGTGTTTGAAACCATGGAGTCCACAAACCCGACTCGGCGAAATAATAGGAATACCGTAGACACAGTACTGAAGTATAAATAAGAGATAATAAAGAAACTTTTGATTGTATAATTATTTAATAATAACTATTGTGATATTTAATTTTTTTTATGTATAAATATAAAAATATAATTTTGTATTTATATTCATATTTTTATGTTCATTTTTATGTTCATATTTTTATTATAAGGTTATTTCTTTCTTATTCATTCTTTTCTTTTCTAAAATACTACCATGAATAATTATTGAATTTCTTAGGAGATTGAAACTTACATGATAAACAAACATTCTCTGATTTTTAAAAATTCATTCGTGTAAAACACTTGGAATAATGTGTAATATAGAATTTGTATAAAAATTTATCATACATGCTCGAAGTTTTATAATTAAATTTTTTTATTTATTATGAAACATTTTTATTGTTTCATCCTAAATAATCCTTGTGATGGTAGTAAAAATTTCTTAATGATAAAACATCATACAAATGGTTGTATACGATAAGTAATTGAAATTCTCGGGCACCTATTTCAGCATAATCTTACTTTTTCAATTCGATATTCGTTTTCACGTAGACTATGTTCAGAGTTATAGTCAATTAAATTTTAAAATGTTATTTTTAATTTATTAAGGTAAAACTCGAATAAATTGTTAAAAAAATTAATTTTCTGATTTTCTTGATAAAATTAATTTTAATCCTTTAAAATTACATAAAGAGATAGAGTTTGCAAATTTCTTAAGCAAATTATTAGTCAGAAATCTGAGATTCTGAATAATAGAGATTATTTAAGGATATATTTTTTTTTATATTTTTTTATAAATTGGAATTATTTACGGAAACAGACTTATCTATGTACCTGTAATTATAATTACAACTATAAGATTTATTGACATTGAGCATTTAGTTTTTTTAGATAATTATGATCTTTTTAATCAAAACCGTATTGTTGGCGAAATTTTATCTGATATTCACATTATTCCTGAATTAGTGAGTAATACTGTGAGAAATAAAAGATAATACAACTGCTGGAATTGATCACATTTCTAATGACTTGATAGATGCTTGCTAGCCCTGGAAAACCCATATCTAACCCAATTCCAACTTTGTGGAAATCCTCCTATACAACTCCGATTTTTAAAAGTGGAGATAAGCGGGATGCACTTAATTATTGTCTTATTTCTTTGCTCTGTTGTATTTCCGAAATTCTAGATTCTCTGTTGATAAAATAAAATCAATATTAAAAATCTGTCCGGATTCTGTTGCATGTTACGTGTAGGTTTTAATATCTTTTAGAATGATTCAATATCTTTTGGCCGAACTTGTTCTCATTCTTTATCTTTTCCAACAAATAGAAAAATACTTTGAATTTATTTTTTTTTAATTTGATTTTTATCAATTTTTATATTCTTCATATTATCTCTTTGTTCAAACTTTTAATAGTGAACGCTGGGATAAAACTCTGTACGTTTTTGAAATTGTTTACAAATAAAACTTTTTTAATTATACACTCACACACTTACATATACACACCCACTATTACGAGAGCACTCTACTTATTATTAAAAGTGAAATTTTATTATAAATAAAATGCAATTGAAAATCATGTTTTCATTGGATTATATTCAAAGTATTAGAAGAGATTTTCAGAAATTAAAATTTTTCTGTATGATAATTCTCAACTGCATAAAAGGACGCCAACTAATCAAAGATTTAGTCTATGCCACAACGTTTCACTGAAAACTTAGCAGTGTCGAAGCACAATGTTCGTCATGGAAATAACGTTTGCTTCTTCTGATTGTGTGTCTCACATAGATTTATGCAGTAAGATTTTCATTTCTTGATCTTGCTATAGAATTTACTATAATAATTTATATTTTGCATCCGATTTTACCCTGTTACCTAATAGTAAATATCTATTTTACAATAATAAATGTGTTTTTCTAAATAGCCCGGTAACCGGGTATTAAGGGAATGTTTCCAGGAAAATGGAGTAAATTACGATATTAATAATATTCTTTATTAATTTCATACAATAAAATTCAAAATCGGTGTAACGTGATTTGTTCATTATGTTTTCAGATGAATTATTGCAAGACCCAAACATGACTGAGGCAATGAAGCGAATTACCCCATACGGATTCGAATGCATTGCCGTGTGCTATTTGAAAAAACAATTGGAAGATCCGATACCAATAAGAAAGCACATAGCCGATAGTTTGGATAAACGTAAGTGATAAATGAAAAGTAATAAAATAGTTTTGTAAAACTAAAATGTTCTTATTTGCAAAGTCAAATCCAAAGAAGAATTTTTATTACTTATCTAATAACATTGATGAATAACACAGCCCCACAAAAAAAAGAAAGTGGTCTAACCCAGAACACTGATTATCATATCCTTATGTATTTTGAT